>OX103971.1:81110985-81189863 GCA_944470395.2 Schistosoma turkestanicum | reverse complement strand
TTTTGCCTTGAGGGTTCCATGTGAGGGCTTGTCTCGTGACGCAGTTGGGTGCTTTTCGTAGTGTGTGTCCTATCCACTTCTACTGCTTCTTCCTGATTTCCTCCTCCACTCGAATCTGTCTTGTTCTCTCCGACAGTTCTTTGTTGCTGATGGTGTCTGGCCAACGAATACGAAGTATTTTGCGAAGACAGCTATTAGTAAACACTTGTATCTTCTGGTTGATGGCTTTGGTAGTTCTCCATGTTTCCGCTCTATACAGTAGAACTGTCTTGACATTTGTATTGAAAATCCTGATTTTGGTTTTTTTGAAATTTGTTTGGAGTTCCAGATATTTTTCAACTGTAGAAATGCAGCCCTCGCTTTGCCAATCCGCGCCCTCACATCTGCATCCGATCCACCTTTCTCGTCGATGATGCTGCCAAGATATGTGAAGGTGTTAACGTCCTCCAAGGTATCTCCATCAAGCGTGATTCGGTTGGTGCATGTTGTGTTGCATCGAGGTATTTCGCTTTTTCCTTTATGTATGTTGAGACCTACTGCTGCAGAGGCTGCTGCTACACTGGTCGTCTTCTCTTGCATTTGTTGTTGCGTGTGCGATAGAAGAGCCAGGTCATCTGCGAAGTCCAGATCGTCCAGCTGCGTCCTAACTGTCCATTGGATAACGTGATCCCCTCCAAATGTTGACGTTTTCATAATCCAGTCGATGACCAGGAGAAAGAGAAAGGTTGAGAGTAAGCAACCTTGCCTGACACCGGTCTTCACCTCGAACGAGTTTGTCAGCTGACCTCCGTGCACGATTTTGAAGTTGGATCCATCAGAAGAATACCGTATGATGTTAACTATTTTCTCAGTCACAGCGTAGTGTCGAAGAAGCCTCCACGGTGTTTTCCTACTCACGCTATCGAATGCTTTCTCGTAGTCGATGAAGTTGATGTAGAGTGGTGAGTTCCATGCAATCGATTGTTCCACAATGATCCGTAATGTAGCGATTTGGTCAGTACACGATCGATCCTTACGAAATCCGGCCTGTTGATCTCGAAGTTGGGCGTCTACGAAGTCCTTCATTCTGTTTAATAATACCCTGTTGAAGACTTTGCCTATTATTGAGAGAGGAGTGATGACTCTGTAGTCCTCACACTTTCTGAGATCACCTTTCTTTGACATTTTGATCAGGTATCCTTCTTTCCAGTCTGATGGTACTTGTTCTTTATCCCAAATCTTCTTGAAGATAATTTGAAATATTTTCACAGTTGCTTCCACATCTGCTTTCATTGCCTCTGCTGGAATGTTGTCTGGTCCTGCTGCTTTGCCGATCTTGATTTGTCTGATGGCCATACTGATCTCCTCAATCGCCAATATTAATTGGGAGGTCCGTGTATGCTCCTTCGATGTTGAGTGTGTTCAGTGGAGCTGGTCGATTCAAGCGTTTCTTAAATTGATCTACCTACACATTTCGCTGTTCTCCAGTGTCGCTGATTACTTTGCCTTCCTTGCTTCTTACTGTTTGTTCTGGTTTACGATAGTTTTCGGCGAGCTTCTTTGTTGTTTCGTACAATTTCTCAAGTTTCCTTCTCTTGCAGTCTTTTCCGCCGTCATTGCTAGATCCTCTACATATTTTCGTTTGTAAGCTGTGATGCTCCTGTGTACGCAGCTTGTGCCTTAACTTTCTCTACTCTTGTTCGGCTGACATTGATTGCTGCCTTCTTGTTCCTCCTTTCTTGAATTTTTTCAAGAGTATCAACAGAGATCCATTCCTTGTGATGGTGCTTCTTGCGAACAAGGACCTCCTGACATGTTGAAGTGATTGCCTCTTTGATCCCTTTCCAATTGTACTCCAATGCTGCTTCCTCTCCATTGAGTATATCGTGTAAGGCCTGGAACCTATTGAAGAGGGCTATCTTGAATTCGTTGAGTTTTACGGTATCCCGAAGAAAGGCCGTATTAAACTTCTGTGATGTTGTCTGCCCCATTATCCAGTGCTTCTTTAGCTTCAGTTTCATTTTGGCGATCAGCAAGTGGTGATCTGAAGCTATATCAGCTCCTCTCTTGGTTCTCACATCCTCCATGGTCCTTCTGAACTTTTTGTTGATACAGATATGGTCAATTTGGTTTTGAGTAGTGTGATCCGGTGAAATCCATGTGGCTTTGTGAATGCGTTTGTGCCGGAATATTGTGCCACCGATGACCAGTTTGTTGAAGACACATAGGTTTGCAAATCTCTCACCATTTTCTTTTCTTTCTCCCAGTCCATGTCGTCCCATGATGTCTTCGTATCCAGTGTTGTCCATTCCAACGTTGGCATTTAGGTATCCCGTCAGAATGGTCAAATCCTCTGGTGAACATTTCTCGACGATTGACTGCAGTCTTTCGTAGAATTGATCTTTAACGTCGTCATTGTAGTCATTGGTAGGTTCATAACATTGGATGACGTTCATTGTAATGTCCTGTTTCTTTGTTTTGAAGGATGCTTTGATGATCCTGGGTCCATGAGATTCCCATCCTGTCAGTGCTTTTTGTGCATGTTTGGACAGCATCGGTTCAACTCCTTGTGTATGTGGAGCATCTTCCTCTTCATGACCAGAGTATAACAGCAGTTCCCCTGAAGCTAGTCTCAGTTGTCCCACCTGTGTCCAATGTGTTTCACTGATTCCAAGCACCTCGAGGTTGTATCTTCTCATTTCTGCCGCAACTTGAAATAGTCTTCCATGTACCTAAAAGATTCATTGCTCTGGATGTTGGAAGAGGCATCGGCCTCGTGACTTCCGAGGGAACTCGGCTTTCATCACGCGACGTTATAATTGTTCTTGCAACTCCCAGGGCACAGTTAGAATGGTTTGAACTATTTTTTCTGGTTAGCTTTCTTTTGGCAAATTAGTTTTTGGTGGGATGGGGTCGCCATCCTGATGCACAACCCTCCTCCTTTATCCGAGCTTGGGACCAGCAGTAGCCCCGAAGGTTCTACTGGCAGGGTTGATCTGACTTATGCTATCCAGATTTCTTACTGCTTAGTATTCTTCGAACACTTCACAGTGCTCAGCTAGTCTCCAATATCGAAGCACTGCTTTATCAGGTGGATAATTATATTCTAACAAACCAAGTTGAATGTGAAGGAATCATAGTGATTAAGACGCTAGTCTTTTCATAATTTTGACACAATAGTATTCTCAAGGTTTCTCTAACAAACATCCACTAGCATCGATTGCCTAAGAATGCGCTAATCGATGTGCTCCGACACAGTGTTGCATTGGACACGCTTTACTCTCCAATCTATATTCTGCTAGCACCTTTAATTTACAAACTGTGTGATGATTATTAGTACTAGTGCTGCTACTACCCAGTTGTCTGAATCAAATTATGTGTAACGGGATTTAAACAGTTGCAACCCTTATCACACAACAGAAAAAAGCCATCCCTCAGATAAGGTTCTATTGCCTTTCTTACCCTTTCCTTTCCTCTCGCTAAAATATCACCCGTTTCTTATTCATTATTCAACATCTCGACATGCATATTGTTTTGAGTGAATTCGAACAAATATACATCGACTGATATTTAAAAAGATAATTTTCAGCTCTTCTGTTCAGTGCAGCATTTAAACGTCGACTTGACCGATTAGACAGAGATATTCTACTTGATCCTGTCCGAATAATACAAGGTGAATTAGGTGAGGTAAGTGGTGAAGTTGAGTCAATAGTGTAATATTTTTTATTGCTATTGTTACTTCATCGAAATTATTATTGAGTGCATATCAAATGATCATTTTATTTGTGTGTGTGTGCCAACGTGTTAGACGGTTGGATATGGTCTCAATTCCATGCTTACATAGCAAAAGGAGTACATGATGTGTAGATATTGGAAATAATATGTGATTGGTCATTGAGAATGGACAAACAGGCACTTAACCTACGGGTTATTACAGAAGTAGTTTCCTTTCCTCTCACTGAATTCTTCTCTGAACTCATTGAGAATGGTTGTTTGTACTGTAATCGTGTTATGGAATGAAATATTGTCCTTTTACTTATTGTGATCTGTATTGGATATGATCTGTTATCTGTATTCGGTGAGTATTTATTCCATTCACACATCAAATCTGTGTGTGATAGTAGTATTAATAATAAGAACAACAATTTATGATGAATTAAAAGCTTCGAGATTCTACAACCGTGGGATCTTACCTGAGAATAAATCACCGTTAGTTTTTTACAAACTATTGAACCCTCATTTATCAATCAATGAAGAATTACTGTAACAAACGAAGATTCATCATCCATAGGACATACACCCAAGAAAACCATTAGTCTTCAGTAGCGTTAGAGCAGTATTCTTGATGGTTTGCGTCAGCCACTACTTTGAAATGATGGTGAAGAAAATTTATAGCTCAGGTAGCTGAATGATGATGACAGAGTTTCCTTCTCTGAGCTGGTTGGTTTAGTTTTGGAGCTTTTATCATTCCACTGAACTAAATCAATAGTATGAACTCCAGGTAGAAGTAGAGTACTCTAATTTCCTTGTTATCGATAGTAGTCGAGCAGCATGTACAGGCTTTTCAATTTATTTTTCTACCAGAGACGAAAAACTGCTGTGAAAGATAGGAAGATGATGATGCGAATGTAAATAATAGGGAAGCTCCAAATGTTCAGTGAAGCAGAACGAGGGCGTGATCTACAGCTGTTAGTTGGAGTAGGGGAATGTGTCTATCACTTCGTGATACTAGCATGAATGGTAACTGTGGTGAACTGCATTCATGGTACGTAAACAGATATTTATGTTAGTCCAGATATTAAGTGGACCATAAAAACGTGCTCTGGGAATTAGTGTGAGTCTTGGTAAATCCCTTTACAACAACGTTACTAGTTTCTCGAGACTGGTGATTGTGTCACAGATACGGATAAAATTCGATAATCCGTTTCCAAATTAACTTTATCATGTTACGAGGCAATTACAACGCAATGAATTATTGTGTTTTGCCGTCAGTAGTGTGATACGTTCAAGTTTTGCTCCTTCCCGTTATTGAAGTACAGTATGTTGATCTATTTGCAATTCACGAACCCAAATTAACAACAGAACCAAACTCCAAAGTTAGGTACCAAAGTGTGAACTGCTAGGGTAGAAAATTCATCTATAATCATATCGATCTTAGGTAAAACCGTATTATTAACCAGACAATATATCCACATAGCATATCACACTGATTTTAAGTAAACGAATGGTATGATTTGTAAGATGAGTCAGTTAATGGGTAGTTTGGAAATAGGAAGGACAGGGAGCTGGAACGAGGAGAAAGGGAGAAAAAAGAGTTGAAATAATGTTAAAAATTAATGAGTAAAGCGATAAGTTGTTAAGCAGGCAAGGTGTTTGCATGATAATGAATTGGGGAAATAAAAATTAGTTAAACTGTTAATACTTAAATAAGTAGATACTCACAATGATACACGGTATTTGAGTTCCTTGTAATTGACAGTAGTTGATCAGCATCTACAGGCTTTTCAATTTGTCTGTCTACTAGAAATCAAAACTAAAACTGCTTTGAAGATACGAAAATAATAATCGGAATTTAAATTCAGGGAATGAGAGTGAACCCTAACTTGAAGTGTCAGTAAGCGCTTGCTTTTTGCATGAAGGGATTTCGTGGGGCCGGTGTAGAATCTTTTTTGAATGTTTTTTTTTTTGGAAAATCCCTCCATGTATATATATTTGTGTTATGATATGACTGACTCTTTCTGTTGACATTTTGGTACTCTATTTGATTCCATTTTGAGATTTTATCATTGTATATTGTTATTATTTCCATATTTCGTATTTATATTGAAGTTTTTATGTTTGCTTCTGAACTGTACACATGTTATGGCTACAGCCATATTTGGATTTGATACCGTGACAGTTAATACTAGTATCACTTATTCTTTTGGATTCGGATACCCATCAGGGTAATTTGGACTTAGATGGTGTATTAATTGTCAGGTAACTGTTTGTATTTCCATTTTATTATAAAAATAGACCGCTTTCTCCTAGAATTGTTGTGTTTTGATATTGGATCGGGGGATAACGCGTTCGACCTACACCTACTGAAATCAAACTGAACTGCTATGGCAGAAAATTCGTCTATAATCATATCGATCTTAGGTAAAACCGTATTATTAACCGTAGTACGTAACGTATCCTTTAATTCATCAATCCAATCGCATTTTGAGGTGTTGAATACCTCCACGGAATGCTTATTACGCGCAATGTCACAATCCAAGTACCTTTACACCTTAGCATTTATCTCAGATTTGTCTACTGACAGTCGGTTATCGTTTTCTATTACCTTACATTCTAATTCGTGCATATCTACTTCCTCTTGAAGATCTAACATTTTAAGCTGCCTTTCTAACTCAAGTCTCCTTTCCAAATTCTTCTTCTTTAGCAATGCCTTATCTAACCTCAATCTAGAAGTACTAAACTGAGCGGAGGACTTACTATTAACACTAATATCGTCACGTTTATCATCATTAAAATCAGACATACCACAGACAGCTTAAAATCTTTATCATCCATTTAGTCATTTTCCTTCGGCTTCTTGCTTCGGGTTTCCATTGTATGCCTTTGTTCGATAATCGGTTACCAAGCAAATGTGAATTAATCCAAACGAATTCGACAATGAAACCAAACATTGGACCCAAAATGTCCAGAAGTATCCAATGTATGACAACAGAATTAAAATTGAAGAACTTTTGTTACGTCCAAGTTTTGCTCCTTCCCGTTATTGATGTACAGTATGTCGATCTATTTGCAATTCACGAACCCAAATTAACAACAGAACCAAACTCCAAAGTTAGGTACCAAAGTTTATTCGCAATTCACAAATAGTCGACCAAAATGTCGTTCTAACAACAATAATTATAATAACTACAAATACCTTCAATTTTATAGGTTCCTGGAGCAAAAACTCCCAATTAGCAAACCAAGACAAACAGAAACCAAAATCAACGAAAATGATAAATCAAACAAGTTCGTAAGTTAAGCAAAACAAATATACCCAGAAATCACAGTGAAATTAATGACATTTATATAAAGGGATCCGAATAGCTACCTACCATCTACCGCTTCCTCAGTTCTACCTGTCTTACTAGTCTATACTTACTTGGTATCAGTCTCTGTTCTAAACCTAAGGACCCCATTGTTTTTCTCAGAGAAGTCAGAACATATCATTACTAAGTCACCCTTCCATATGTTCCTCTCTAACTGTGTCCAATTGTATCTACGCTGCAACAGCGAAACATATTCCTTAGACCAACGTTTCCAAAATACTTGCGCCAAGTAACTCGCTTGCTTCCATCTCTTAGAATACCTGTCATTAGATAGTGTTAGTGAATTCTGCAACATTCTCTCTCAACAGTAATAGTTTTGCTGGTGTTATTGCATCAAGATCCTTCGAGTCATCTGCAACGGGAACCAAAGGTTGAGTGTTAATGATACGCTCCGTCTCCAAACTCCAAAGTTAGGTACCAAAGTTTTTTGCCATCAGCAGTGTATGTACGTTGTTTCTGAGTCTGTAAGCAGCATCGTGGTTTACAACTGGGCAGGATTTTACAAACGATAGGCATTATATGATTTCATAGAAGAGTATTATGTTGTTTTCCAACCGACGGCTTCAAAGAAGTTCCAGGGAAGGATATTTGCATCATTGGCTCCATCCTAGCATTTGCCGTGTGAAACGTCTCTGGATATTTTCTTCTCATATCTTGTATATGATATTCGTGTCTGGAAAATAAGTGGGGAATATTTTTAATGTAGGGGCTCATCCACATTTTGAAGAGTGCAAGTTTAGCCTCATTTGTCAAGAAGTTGTTCATTAGCCGTAAAGATTTGACGATAATAGAAAAAGCATGTTCTTCAAACTTTAGGCTTCAGGAGTAATGAATACGCAGACCACGCTGTGATAAGTGTCTAAAATTAATATAGCGGGGTTTAGGGTATGCGTATGTATACATATAACATTATAATGAGAAGCAGACCATCAGTTTTTCGTTTGGTGTGCTTGGTCACACTGATCTCATGATTATAGGTGTAAAAGATATTCAAGTTTTGATGACTCCCACATTTGTAGTCGGGAATACCAGACTCGATCGAATTCAAAACCAGGAATAGTGAAGTTCAAGGATATATTTTTAGAATAGTTTGCATGTCAATAGTTTTGTAATTTAGTAGACAATTTTCACCAACCAGGGTCTTGAAGTATTTCCCGGTTGTAGTCAGGTCAGCAATGGAGGCTACACAAAACAAAAGAAGGACAGTACCGTTTCACTATCGCGAAAACTCCTCCAACGCCAAAGTAAAATATCTAAGGAAGCGAAAGTTTACCGACTCCGTCAGGTAAAGTTTCAATTCGCATCAGTAGACTACATTTCATACAATTATCTTTCGAATTTTCTCCAACTTGATTAACCAAGGTAAAATAGTTAATCTAAATACTTAAAAACCAAAGCCAATTCTCCGAATTCAGCCACCATAAGCCTGTAATTTATTGTTTTTCAGTGCCAGTGGATATTTGAGGACGTTTGTTTGAGTGTTCCACTGAAGAAAATTTGCCGATGGCGGCGGTACATTAGGATATTCACAAGCTCGTCACTGATCCCTTGGTGTTGGTTTTCAGGTTTTCCTAGTTTAGTGTATTTTCTCTCATTGTTGTTTAATAATTACATCAATAAATGTGAGTGCATTCGCTGAATTATGGACTTATCTTACTCCTTTGCTTTTTTTTCGGCTTTCAACACTCAGGCCACTCTGCCGTCTCAACTAGTGCCAAAAGTACCTTCAAGCTAAACAAGAACCGAGAAAACTCTCTCAGGTTAAGTGTCAACTGTTTGGTCCAGAATGGTTCTTCTAAAGGGCTTTCTTTTTGTTTCAAACACTATCTGCCTAGTAATTTGGGTTGATTATCCATGCCTTAAATTTTAGCTGTGTTCTCTTGTATTAATTGGAACTGGAGTTTATGTTCATGTTAAGTGTAGCTCCTATGGTGAACACTTGCACAATCTCTGGCAGACAGCAGCTTTTGCTGCAATTGCTATAGGAGTGATCGTTCTTATGGTAAGCTTTCTGGGTTGTTGTGGGGCAATAAAAGAGAATGTTGGTATGCTGCATCTGGTAGGTTACTTTAGCTCGGTTATATTTGGTAGTATTCGTTTCTACTCGCCATACTTCTGATTGCTGAGTTATCAGTTGCCGCAGTTGCATTATTGTCCAGGAACAAGATCGATGATGAGCTTAACAAGTTGATGACTGGTGCTCTAGATAAACCGACCAAAGAGGCCATGGCATTCATGGATTCGGTTCAATCGTCAGTAAGTCATAGCTGCATTTAAATTCCTGTAGTTCCAATGTTGTGGAGTCAAAGGCCCTGAAGATTATCAGCAAGAAAAGCCGATGTCGTGTAAAAATGCGGACGAAACGTACACAGAGGTAATTCTTAGTTATTTAACCTACTAGTTGATCAAGTGTTGATTCACAAGTGTGATGTATTCAGCTGTGCTGAAGATATTATCGATGGGTTAGCGTGTTTATTTTATTAGTAAAAATATGTTACTGAAAAACTCAACCGTCGTATGGTCGGTTTTGTAAGACTTCACTCCACGTTATGTTTACGCGACTAATCATCGTGAAGGGGATTTTTATTTGTGAAACCATTTTGTCCTGTGTATATCATTCATGATGTTTCTGTGTATGTGTAGTTTCACCTAGTAGCTATAGACTTGAGGAAGTACAAGAGAACTGACAAACTAGATCAACTGATCAAAGCAAAATGTTTTTTAACCACGAGACTAGAACTCGAGCTTAACGAGTCATCACACGACTCAAAATACTCGCCAGCGAAAAGAATTTGTATGTGGAGCGTGTGTTATAGTTTGAGTGTTTCTGTGTCCTTAGATATTAGTTTGAATTGTAGACCGGGAATGTTGGTTATCTTTTGTATATTGCACTAACTAATTACTGTAGTCATTGTATTTTCATAATTGTGTACTCAGTAAATACCAGTCTTTTTCCAAACCATTTTCATTCTTTAATGAAACACAAATCATTGTCAAAAAATCTGGTCGAAAATGTTTATAAGCATTTTGTTGGATGATGCTTAAGTTCCCACTCTTCTACTGAAGAATTGTCTCACTTAGTCCTCCCATTCGTCCGAAGAAGCGCTAATTCATTTTGTAATAAGCAAAACTATCCAGTTTTCTATTTCTTTGCCTAAAAACTTGGAAAGATTTAGTGTGTTTCGTTATGTGAGGCCGTACCAAAACGTAGCACAAATCCATGAAACCATTGGCAACTGAACTGAGCCATGTCGGTAAGTGTAGACTACCAGGTTGCGTTCCGCGAGACAATAGTAATTGATGGTTAGAGATTTTGGATGACATGGCTCAAAATCATTTGTAATGGTGGAGGTTATCTCGTGACCTTGTTGCGACCACAGCTTCCAAGTAGACGATGTTTGATCTTGACCAGGTTAATTCAACCTATTAGTGACTAAGTTCTGATATGACGACGACCTACAGTTACGGACTCGTTGTGAGCATTGTTTGACTTCCCAGACTTCGTAGGCAGTCTTTAAAGCATTGACAGGTGATAGATAACACTTATTTATCACTTAAGACTAGTCTCAATGACACAAACTCATTAACTAATTCTTATATTGTATAATGACGATTTTACCTATTTTATTTTCAGGGCTGTCTGCCTATCTTTGGAACATTCCTTAAACGCAACCTAATAATTGTTGCTTGTGTCGTATTTGGTGTATGCTTCTTCCAATTATTGAGCACTATCATAGCCTGTTGTTTGGCCCGCCACATAAAGGTGAACGTGGATGTGTAATCGCTGCACACAGTACGCAGTTGTTGATAACTGTCGATTTAGTTTAGTATTTTCTTTGTGTTTCAGCGCCTGAAAATCTTGCCTCGGATACCAATCATGTTCATAACCTCACATATGATCTATCTTAGTTCTATTAAGATACAAAACTGTCGTTTTTTTCATTTTATCATTATTTTGCAGAATCAGCTGTCTTGATTTCTTAGTTTATCATTATTTACGAACTGGTGATAAATAATTTTCATTACTATATCTTAATGTGTAACCTTTAAGTAAACACACCTCTTATTTATGTAGTTTCAGATATATGTGATATGCTTTTCGCTTTGCAACTTATGCTTATTTCGTCTCTGTGATATTATTAAACATTTCCAGTACGAATGAACGACCTCGAGTTTTCTTTGTGTTCAACTGCGATGGGACGAGACCTAACAGTGTCTACACAGTTATATTAATGTATTTGACTCATTTTCCGTGTATTTTAGTTAAACGGTTGCCCATTGTGGTTCAAAATACCCCTTGTTTAGTTATTGAGTTTAGTTTGAGACTAGTAACCGTCCCCTGTAGTGTGTAATTTAAAGGATACACGATAAATATTTGATGAGTAGTTTTATGAATAGCACTAGAACTCTATATCGGATAAGTGAGGTTACTGACCTATGTTTGGTTAGCAAATATACATTCAGTCAGTCAGTCAGTCATCTGCAACGTAGAACTTCGTACGTAAGTACATCAGTTCATGATGCCATATCACATTAGCACAGAGACGCAATGTGAGTGAGACTATTTCGGAAAAGGATGGTCTTATTATCCATTCTCAATCCAGGAGACTGGACCGATTGGCAGAACACTTAAGGGATCAGTTCAACTGGCCTCTAGCCACACTTCAGTTACCCACGATTTCCAATCATCCTGAATGGCAAATGGAAGTAAGTCCTCCGACTCTTTATGAAGTAGAGAGTTAGGAAAACTGAAGCGAGGGCGAGCTATACGTCTTGATAGGCTAACTCCTGAGATTTTTAAGGATGGTGCTCCAGTTTCCGCAGCTAGACTGACTGAAAAAAAGCGGCATTTGACCCAGTGGATCGTGAGGTTCTGTGGCAGTGTCTGTCATTGAAAGGTGTACCAAAGAAGTACATCAATCTTATACAAGCTCTCTACTCGAACACCACTGGTCCGGTGAGAGCATATGGTGAACTGGCATCTGAATTCTCTACATCAAGTGTTGTCCGTTAGGTATGTCCACTCTCTCCATTCTTGTTTAACTTTGTCGTAGACATCCTCTTAGAGTTAACATTAAGCGCGTCAGATTTCTCAGGGGTTGACCTTCTACCAGGAAAGTCGCTTACTGACTTAGAATATCCCGATGACATAGTTGTATTCGGTGAAGACGCTGACAAAATGCAGAGTATCATGACTACCATAAGCAACAATGCGAGCATGTTCGGGATGCGGTTTTCCCCCTCGAAATGCAAAATGTTGCTTCAAGACTGGGTTGCATCGGCACCTGAACTAGTGATAGGGAGTGAAGTAGTCGAGCGTGTAGACCACTTTGCTTATCTGAGGAGTCTCATCAGCGCTGATAGCCTGGTGACTGACGAAATCTCAGCGCGGATACAGAAAGCTCGATTTGCTTTTGCCAGTTTACGCCGTTTATGGTGTAGGCGAGATATCCTTTCGGTAAACAAAGGACGGGTGTGCTGCGCAGCAGTTCGCTCCGTTCTCCTATATGGATGCGAAACATGGCCGTTAAGAGTATATGTTCGTAGGTTACTAGTATTCGATCATAGATGTCTTAGAAGCATTGCTCGTTTATCCTGCGACACCCGAGTGAGCAACGCTGTTATTAGGAAACGGATGCTAGGTAAGAATGGTAGATCGATAGATGAAGTGGTGAAACTTCATCAGTTGAGGTGATTGAGACATGTGTTACGTATGCCTAACCACCGACTGCCTCGACGAGCTTTGTTTTGTGGTATAGGAGTCGGTTGGAAGAAAGCAAAGGCAACCAGACCAAAACATGGCAGAGATCCATGAACTCACTGACAAGTTGACTGAGTCATGTTGGTAGATGTAGGAGGCTACGTGGTTGGGGTCCGCGAGACGAAAGTCACGAATAGTTAGAGTCCTTGAACGACATGCTCAAAATCGTTTGCAATGGGGCAAGTGCATCCAATCGTTATGCTCTCTCAAATCCTAATCTTCTGGATTGGTCAGCACCTCTACCTCTAACCTTCTCTCACTGAATCATACTGCTTGAATAATATCTTCAAACCCTTGTCTTCTTCATTTACAATTAATACCTATAGTATCTTGATCATTATGGCATTTGATTTGACATTTGCGTGGAATGGCAACCTGAACTTATGTACATATGTACGAAGTTCTACGTTGCAACTGACTGACGCAGATCCACAGCTTCATTCTTAGGCTCATTATCATTAAGTAGGACCCTAAGAGGTTTCCTCGCGGTGTCTTTCCTACGTGCAGTAAGCCTCAAACAAATACGCGCTCTCACTAGGGCATGATCTGAATCTAAACATGTGCCCCAGAACGAGCGACAGTCTTCTATCGAACACCTCCATCGGTGGCTGATGGCGATGTGATCTAGTTGCGTCCAACGTTGAGACGAATTGGGGCTCTCCAGGTCAAAAGGTGTTTTTCCTTATGCTTAAAATTAGTGTTTGCTAGAAATAGTTGGTTATCTGAGCACAGCTGCAACAGACGGTCTCGATTGTCTGTTCTTTGAGACGCGACAACATCCACCCACGTGTCTTTCTGCTCACTTAGTCTACCTACTTCAGCATTGAAGTCACCAGCCATTATAAATATATCAGAGCGCTTACCTTTTTGGAGGAGCTTCGAAAGCTTTCTGTAAAACTCTTCTTTGACCTAGTCTGAACTTCAATCAGTGGGGGCAAAGGCAGATACGACGAAGAGGCAACGACGGGTGTCACTATCTTTCCGAATCCTCACTGTCCCGTTCAGTCGGACAGCGCACAAGCAACTGTCTACTGGGAGCCGGTGAAGGAGCGCTCGTTCTGCCCTAGGACTCAATGCTATACCTACACCAGCGACACCATGGGAAGCGTCATCAGGGCTACCGGATACACGAAGAGTAAGTCGGTATGCTTCTTTATTTCGATCAGATTAATAATTTTACTAGGATCCTGTATGCGCGTTTCCGAGACGCAGCACAAATCCGCGGCACGAAATTCTAAAGTCCTAGCTAGTGATGCCTGTTGCGTTATTTGACATATTGTCAAATGGATTTGGTGAAGCTCGGTGTTGGTTTCAACTTATATTTGTGTTTGTCAGTACACCTTGTTATTGGGCATCGATTGTGATGAAACTGAGGACCACAATTTCTGTTCGTTTCAGACAAAAGCTTAGATGCTCCTCTTCACTTGCTTGTTTGCTTCTGTGTGTTCAGCATGTGCATTGGCTTTCTGTGATCTTGGTCGGTCGATATCGATTGCTGTCTTCTTGTTCCTCGATTCCTGTATTTTATCCAGTGTATCAACAGTGATCTATTCATTATGATGGCGGGTTTTGTGACTCAGACAATCACGAAGTGCTGAAGTGGTTGTCTCCTTGATCCCAATTTCAGTTGACCATCGTCTCAATAAACTATTCACTGCGATTAAGGATAACTGCTTATACGCATTGAGCAGATATGCTAGGCAAATGCACATTACTACACTTCTACCAGAAATATGTACTGATGATGATGTTGTTCAGAAGAAGAAGAACAACAACAACAACAATGAAAGCTCCACAACAAAAACATAGAGCTCAGACAACGAAACTCCACCACAATGTTCTCTGTGTTGACAGCTGTTTTGTAACTGGTGCCAGTTGGTTCGGCATGCTAATTTTGATTGGAATAGATTTTAATGCAAAATAGGTCAATTTAAATATTTCGGAAAATGCTAAGTGGTCGATTAGTGTTTGATATTGAATTTTGGAAATGCAAGAAGTCTAGCCTTCATTATACTATAAAGTGGAAATTCTCAATCAGTCGAAATTATCATCAGTCTTTATCACTATTTGAACAGACAAGGTAACTTGAAGTTGACAACTGTACGAAGAACAGTGATACTGTACAACAGTCGCCTGAACTGAAAACAACTGAGCAGATTTCGGATGTGGAAACTAACAGCCCAACCTTTATCGGTATCATCTCAGTAATATCACAATTGAAAGCTTCAAGTTTGCATGATGAATAACTGATTGAGTGAAATTTATTAGTGTGGAGTTGTAAAGATGTTTGCTACATTTGCAGACAATACAACCTGTGTTGATGATAAAGATTGCGAGTTTTCGTTGCAACAAATTCAGTTTTGTGAACACAAACATCATTGATCTTCCGTGAATGGGACATTTAAAATGTCTTGTAAACAGATAAACAGATTGATTTACACATTGTTTGTGATTGACCGAAACATAGTATTTTGAGGAATGGTTTTTGATTTCAATATTGAAATGTGTCCATCAATTCATTTGATTGTGATTTGAATGCTTCGATTCTGTGAGCGAATCGGTGAATTTTTCATGCCAGTGATTTGATTTACTCATCCAACTAACTGTGACGTTGGAGCGCAATCAAGCTATGTGAATGGATTTGTTGAAGATCGGTGTTGGTTTCAACTTATATTTGTGTTTGTCAGTATACCTTGTTAACGTGTGTCGATTGCGATGAAACTGAGGACCACAATTTCTGTTCGTTTCAGACAAACCATCTAACGTTTTACACAGAAACTATATGCTGTTTATCTCATACGAACATTGTACTACACATAAACGACCACACACTATTGATTTGCCTTCCTAATTAATTTCACCGAAACTCACTGTATGTGCATATACATATATAATATGCATACATATGAACTATATACAAATCACTCTGAATGAAGACAGAAAACATTCCATAGTCTTAGAATATTTACATCAAAAGAGAACAGCGTGAACATTGATCTCGTCATTTCGCTTGTATGAATCAAAGAAATAATTTGCTTTTCATTCCTAATATGGAAGTTAATGAGGGTTTTGTAAAATAATCGGTTACTCTTTTCTCTATTGAAAGTATAACTGAATTTCAATACATCGTTAGATGTGTACAGCATTGTTTCATTCTATGCGTTGCTTACACATTTTGCAGATACTGGTCAATATCATTATTTAAATATCTCAGATTATGTTTTAGGTTATTGTTTGTGACATTGAATAATAAAATGTGTACCTAATTATCAGTAAGTCAGTTAAAAGTATGAAAGATTGTATCCTTTGAGGTGAATATTCAAAGACTATGGAATGTTGTCCGTCTTGTTTCAGAGTAATTTGTGCATAGTATGTGTGGATAGCTGGGGTGAGTTTCGTTGAAATTAATTAGGAAGGCAAATCAATACTGTGTGGTCGTTTTCGTGTGGTATATTGTTCATATGAGATAAACGACTTGTGATTTCCGTGCGAAGTGTTTCGCAGTAAACTCGTCCTGCTGTTTATCAGATGAATATCTGATTGATCATATCTGCATCAATACTATGTTCAGAAGGATGATGGGTAAAGTAGGAGTCAAGAAGGTTGCCAAAATAGAATCAGACCATCAGTTGGAGTTAGGCAAGATTCGGGATATTAACAAACTCAACGAATTCAGGATAGCCCTCATCAATAGGTCTCAAGCCCTTCAAGGTATCGTCCATTGACAAGAAACTACCATGTAGTGAAAATGAAGAGGGATCAAGGAGACAACCACTTCAGCACTTCGTGATTGTCTGAGTCACAAAACCCGCCATCATAATGAATAGATCACTGTTGATACACTGGATAAAATACAGGAATCGAGGAACAAGAAGACAGCAATCGATATCGACCGAACAAGATCACAGAAAGCCAATGCACATGCTGAACACACAGAAGCAAACAAGCAAGTGAAGAGCAGCATCTAAGCTTTTGTCTCAAACGAACAGAAATTGTGGTCCTCAGTTTCATCGCAATCGACGCCCGTTAACAGGGTGTACTGACAAACACAAATATAAGTTGAAACCAACACCGATCTTCAACAAATCCATTCACACAGCTTGATTGCGCTCCAACGTCACAGTTAGTTGGATGAGTAAATCAAATCACTGGCATGGAAAATTCACCGATTCGCTCACAGAATTGAAGCATTCAAATCACAGTCAAATGAATTGATGGACACATTTCAATATTGAAATCAACAACCATTCCTCAAAATACTATGTTTCGGTCAATCACAAACATTGTGTAAATCAATCTGTTTATCTGTTTACAAGACAGTTTAAATGTCCCATTCACGGAAGATCAATGATGTGTGTGTTCACAAAACTGAATTTGTTGCAACGAAAACTCGCAATCTTTATCATCAACACAGGTTGTATTGTCTGCAAATGTAGCAAACATCTTTACAACTCCACACTAATCAATTTCACTCAATCAGTTATTCATCATGCAAACTTGAAGCTTTCAATTGTGATATTACTGAGATGATACCTATAAAGGTTGAGCTGTTAGTTTCCACATCCGAAATCTGCTCAGTTATTTTTAGTTCCGGCGACTGTTGTACAGTATCACTGTTCTTCGTACAGTTGTCAACTTCAAGTTACGTTGTCTGTTCAGATAGTGGTAAAGACTGATGATAATTTCGACTGATTGAGAATTTCCACTTTATAGTATAATGAAGGCTAGACTTCTTGCATTTCCAAAATTCAATATCAAACACTAATCGACCACTTAGCATTTTCCGAAATATCTAAATTGACCTATTTTGCATTAAAATCTATTCCAATCAAAATTAGCATGCCGAACCAACTGGCACCAGTTACAAAACAGCTGTCAACACAGAGAACATTGTGGTGGAGTTTCGTTGTCTGAGCTCTATGTTTTTGTTGTGGAGCTTTCATTGTTCTTCTTCTTCTTCTGAACAACATCATCATCAGTACATATTTCTGGTAGAAGTGTAGTATTCGACATTATAGTCGAATGATGCGTGGCTTGCTCTGTTGACCTCGATTTTGGTTGGTAGTCATTGACTTTCAACCTGTCGTTACATACATCTTCATTTTGAGCTTATTCCTTATCGATCTGTTTCTCAATCCTATCCTCACGCAGTTGTCGCAGAGTTAACAAGCAGCGCTTCGAAGACAACCTTCTACACACGTATATTAGGATGAAGCGAATTGCTGAGCAGTAGACTCGTCTTTTGCTTAGCAGACGAATATTTCATCGACGTCATAAGTGACGGAAGTTAGTAGAAAGCAATCGAGCCTCTTGTATCCGTGCCGCTATCTCGTCAGTCGTTTCAGACTAGAGAGCTTGTATAAGGTTAATGTACTTCTTTGGTACACCTTTCAATGACAGACACTGCCACAGAACCTCACGATCCACTGAGTCGAATGCCGCCTTAAGGTCCAGGAAGATAACTATCGTCGGACGCCTATATGTGTGTCTGTGTTCCAGGACCTGTCGTAGTGTGAAAACGTGGTATATACAGCCACGTCCAGGTGGAAAACCAGATTGGTTTTCTCTAGTCTGCTCTTCACGAACACAAGTTAGTCGTCTAAGGATAATCGAGGCTAACAACTCAGAAACTATATTAGTTAGACTTATTCCCCTGTGATTGTCACAAGAAGACTTTTGTCCTTTCTTGTAGACTGGGACAATCAGGGATTGAGACCAGTCAAGTGGGATCACGTCCAGTTCCAAGATTCTACCTTAGATTTCAGTCTACCTAGCTGCTAAAACTGGACCACCATCCTTAAACATCTCAGGAGTTAGCCTATCAGGACGTAAAGCTCGCCCTTGCTTCAGTTTTCCTAACGCTTTCTCTACTTCATAAAGAGTCGGGGGACTTACTTCCATTTGCCATTCAGGATGATTGGAAATCGTGGGTACCCGAAGTGTGGCTAGAGGCCAGTTGAACTGATCCCTCAAGTGTTCTGCCAATCGGTCCAGTCTCCTGGATTGAGAATGGATAATAAGACCATCCTTTTCCGAAATAGTCTCACTCACAGTGCGTCTCTGTGCTAATGTGATATGGCATCATGAACTGATGTACTTACGTACGAAGTTCTACGTTGCAGATGACTGACTGACTGACTGAATGTATATTTGCTAACCAAACATAGATCAGTAACCTCACTTATCCGGTATAGAGTTCTAGTGCTATTCATAAAACTACTCATCAAATATTTATCGTGTATTCTTTAAATTACACACTACAGGGGACGGTTACTAGTCTCAAACTAAACTCAATAACTAAACAATGGGTATTTTGGACCACAGTGGGCAACCGTTTAACTAAAATACATGGAAAGTGAGTCAAATACATTAATATCACTGTGTAGACACTGTTAGGTCTCGTCCCATCGCAGTTGAACACAAAGAAAACTCGAGGTCATTCATTCGTACTGGAAATGTTTAATAATATCACAGAGACGAAATAAGCATAAGTTGCAAAGCGAAAAGTATATCACATATATCTGAAACTACATAAATAAGCGATGTGTTTACTTAAAGGTTACACATTAAGATATAGTAATGAAGATTATTTATCACCAGTTCGTAGATAATGATAAACTAAGAAATCAAGACAGCTGATTCTGCAAAATAATGAGAAAAAAAATGAGAAAAACGAGTTTTGTATCCTATTAGTACTGAGATAGATCATATGTGAGGTTATGAACATGATTGGTATCCAAGGCACAATTTTCAGGCGCTAAAACACAAAGAAAATACTAAACGAAATCGACAGTTATCAACAACTGCGTACTGTGTGCAGCGATTACACATCCACGTTCACCTTTATGTGGCGAGCCAAAAAACAGGCTATGATAGTGCTCAATAATTGGAAGAAGCATACACCAAATACGACACAAGCAACAATTAGGAGGTTGCGTTTAAGGAATGTTCCAAAGATAGGCAGACAGCCCTGAAAATAAAATAGGTAAAATCGTCACTATACAATATAAGAATGATTAGTTAATGGGTTTGTGTCATTGAGACTAGTCTTAAGTGATAAATAAGTGTTATCTATCACCTGTCAATGCTTTAAAGACTGCCTACGAAGTCTGGGAAGTCAAACAATGCTCAGAACGAGTCCGTAACTGTAGGTCGTCGTCATATCAGAACTTAGTCACTAATAGGTTGAATTAACCTGTTCAAGATCAAACATCGTCTACTTGGAAGCTGTGGTCGCAACAAGGTCACGAGATAACTAACCACTGACATCATTCATTGTTCGACGGACTCGGGCATTGTCCAGTCATATTAAATGACGAAAACTTGGTCTATATCTGTAGTTTACCAATATTGCCCAGATGTGTGTGCCGACTGCTGAAAAACGAGCACTTCGTCGATGGCAAGTGAACTATGTAAATTAATGAGTTCATAAGATTATAGTTTGACAAAAGACATAAAAAGGATGCACCTCCAACATTACAAGTGATTTTGAGCCATGTAATCCAAAATCTCTAACCATCAATTACTATTGTCTCGCGGAACGCAACCTGGTAATCTACACTTACCAACATGGCTCAGTTCAGTTGCCAATGGTTTCATGGATTTGTGCTACGTTTTGGTACGGCCCCACATAACGAAACACACTAAATCTTTCCAAGTTTTTAGCCAAAGAAATAGAAAACTGGATAGTTTTGCTTATTACAAAATGAATTAGCGCTTCTTTGGACGAATGGGAGGACTGAGACAATTCTTCAGTAGAAGAGTGGGAACGTAAGCATCATCCAACAAAATGCTTATAAACATTTTCGACCAGATTTTTTGACATTGTTTTGTGTTTTATTAAGGAATGAAAATGGTTTGGAAAAAGACTGGTATTTACTGAATACTCAATTATGAAAATACAATGACTACAGTAATAGTTTAGTGCAATATACAAAAGATAACCAACATTCCCGGTCTACAATTCAAACTAATATCTAAGGACACAGAAACACTCAAACTATAACACACGCTCCACACAAATTCTTTTCGATGGGGAGTATCTTGAGTCATGTGATGACTCGTTAAGCTCGAGTTCTAGTCTCGTGGTTAAAAAACATTTTGCTTTGATCAGTTGATCTAGTTGGTCAGTTCCCTTGTACTTCCTCAAGTCTATAGCTACTAGGTGAAACTACATTCGTACACAGAAGCATCATGAATGATATACACAGGACAAAATGGTTTCACAAATAAAAATCCCCTTCACGATGATTAGTCACGTCAACATAACGTGGAGTGAAGTCTTACAAAACCGACCATACGACGGTTGAGCTTTCAGTAACATATTCTTACTAATAAACACGCTAACCCATCGATAATATCTTCAGCACAGCTGAGTACATCACACTTGTGAATCAACACTTGATCAACTAGTAGGTTAAATAACTAAAAATTATGATAGAACATTGAGAAGACGTAACTGATCTAAAAAATGTGATGTATTTGCGCTATACATTTCGAATAATCTGGTTACACATATTTACTTGTCAAGACATTTTATATGAAGATGAATAAAATGTCAATTAAATAAAAGTTCATATAGACATAGGGTGATAAATGTAAATAAAGGAGAGAGAAAATTAATGTAATATGAAAAGAATAAGAAGGGGTAGGAAAATTGTCACATTACCCTAGGCTTAAAGATTACCAAGGTAAATTCAAGGTTATGACAAATTGTTTCTGCACACATAAAGGGAGTTTCGGAGGCCTTGGCTATTAGAAAATTTAAATCCCCTGTCCAATTGTCAACCACGATTACTTACTTACTTACTTACGCCTGTTACCCCCAATGGAGCATAGGCCGCCCACCAGTTTTCTCCAACCAACTCTGTCCTGGGCTTCTCTCTCCAGTTCTGTTCAATGTTTGTTCATTACTCTCATATCCTTCTCTATTTCTCGGCGTAGTGTGTTCCTTGGCCTTCCTCTTTTCCTTTTGCCTTGAGGGTTCCATGTGAGGGCTTGTCTAGTGACGCAGTTAGGTGCTTTTCATAGTGTGTGTCCTATCCACTTCCACCGCTTCTTTCTGATATCCTCCTCCACTGGAATCTGACTTGTTCTATCCCACAGTTCGTTGTTGCTGATGGTGTCTGGCCAACGAATACGAAGTATTTTGCGTAGACAACTGTTAATAAATACTTGTATCTTCTGGATGATGGCTTTGGTAGTTCTCCATGTTTCCGCTACATACGGTAGAACTGTCTTCACATTTGTATTGAAAATCCTTATTTTGGTTTTGTTTGAAAGTTGTTTGGAGTTCCAGATATTTGTCAACTGTAGAAATGCAGCCCTCGCTTTGCTAATCCGCGCCCTCACATCTGCATCCGATCCACCTTTCTCGTCGATGATGCTGCCCAGATATGTAAAGTTGTTAACGTCCTCGAAAGCATCTCCATCAAGAGTGATTTGGTTGGTGCATGTTGTGTTGCATCGGAGAATTTCGCTTTTTCCTTTATGTATGTTGAGACCTACTGCTGCAGAGGCTGCTGCTACACTGGTCGTCTTCTCTTGCATTTGTTGTTGAGTGTGCGATAGAAGAGCCAGGTCATCTGCGAAGTCCAGATCGTCCAGCTGCGTCCTAACTGTCCAATTGATACCGTGCTTCCCTCCAGATGTTGACGTCTTCATAATCCAGTCGATGACCAGGAGAAAGAGGAAGGTTGAGAGTAAGCAACCTTGCCTGACACCGGTCTTCACCTCGAAAGAGTCGGTTAGCTGTCCTCCGTGCACGATTTTGCAGTTGAATCCATCATAAGAGTTCCGTATGATGTTGACTATTTTCTCAGGCACACCGTAGTGTCGAAGAAGCCTCCACAGTGTTTTCTTATCCACGCTATCAAATGCGTTCTCGTAGTCGATGAAGTTGATGTAGAGTGGTCAACCACGATGCTGCTTACAAACTCAGAAACAACGTATATACACTTGTTACGGGAGAAATGAAGACATTTGGCTGATTAAAGCCTTTATATAAATATCATTAATTTCATTGTGTTCTTTTGGTATATTTGTTTTGCTTAACTTATGAACTTGTTTGATTAATTATTTACGGACATTTAGGTTTCTGTTTGTCTTGGTTTGCTAATTGGGAGTTTTTGCTCCAGGAACCTATAGAATTGAAGGTATTTGTAGTTATTATAATTATTGTTGTTAGAACGACATTTTGGTCGACTATTTGTGAATTGCGAATAAACTTTGGTACCTAACTTTTGTAGATGGATTTTCTACCCTAGCAATTCACTCCGTTTCCAATAGGTGCAGGTTGAAACACGCTGTCCCGAATCCGATATCAAAAACACAATAATTCTAGGAGAAAGCGGTCTTTATTAATATAAAATGTAAATACAGACAATTAGCCAACTATTGTTACACCTTCCAAGTCCAATTTACCCTGGTGGGTATCCGATTCTGAAAGAATAAGTGCTTCCAGTCCAAATGGCTACGGTATCAAATCCAAATATGGCTGTAGCCATATTAAATATCAAATTTAAACAGCATGTGTACAGTTCAGAAGCAAACATAAAAACTTCAATATAAGTACGAAATATAGAAATAATAACAATATACAATGATAAAATCTCAAAATGGAATCAAATAGAGTATCAAAATGTCAACAGAAAGAGTCAGTCATATCACAACACAAATATATATACATGGAGGGATTTTCCAAAAAACAAAACATTCAAAAAAGATTCTACACTTTGGAGTTTGGTTCTGCTGTTAATTTGGGTTAATAGTAAGTCCTCAGCTCAGTTTAGTACTTCTAGATTGAGGTTAGATAAGGCATTGCTAAAGAAGAAGAATTTGGAAAGGAGAGTTGAATTAGAAAGGCAGCTTAAAATGTTAGATCTTCAAGAGGAAGTTGATATGCACGAATTAGAATGTAAGGTAATAGAAAAAGATAACTGACTGTCAATAGACAAATCTGAGATAAAAGCTAAGGTGGAAAGGTACTTGGATTGTGACATTGCGCGGAAAAAGCATTCCGTGGAGGTATTCAACACCTCAAAATGCGATTGGATTGATGAATTAAAGGATACGTTACGTACTACGGTTAATAATACGGTTTTACCTAAGATCGATATGATGTTTTTGACGGACAACCAAGCCAGTTCCACCGTTTTATTAGTCAGTTTTTTACAAGCATTATAGAGAGTAAACTGCCTGACAAGTGCCAGTTGTTGTCATATTTGTCATACTATTGTAAAGGAAAGGCCAGAACAGCTATTAAAGCTTGTATTTCCTTGCCCAGTCACTTGGGTTACGATAGAGCTAAACAAATTTTGTATGATCTATTTGGTAAAGAACATCTTGTCGCCCTGTGATGCTTAGAAGTATATGAATCAAGAATTAAGAATATGCACAAACGAATGTATTGTATTTAGAATTCGAAATCAAGCATTTTTCACAACAACAAGAAGTTACTAGTTCATTCAAACACCATATCCGCCACAGCTTAAATTGGAATGTATATGTCTGTAATCAGTGGTACGTCTTCTTCTCAAATTCATCCGGTGTCTGTCCGACAGTGTATTGGATAAAGACTCTGTATTATCTAGAATGCTCTCATTAGTATTAGAATTAACAACCGAAATTGGAACAGACTCACCTGGCTCTTGGAATTGTGTTTGATCAACATGTCGATTATGTGTACTTAAGTCATTGATATCTAGAAGTCGCACCATAGATTTCCCAACATTCTTCTGAACGATCCCCGTGGATGGTCGAAGTTCATTGCCACGATAATATGTAACTTCTGCAGATTCCAAACATCTCATATTCGACCGAAGAATTTTTCCTTTTAATAGTTTTGATGGAGTCTCTTTCGTCACTGAATGTCTGGCATTTCTATATTGCAGTAGAAAGGTATCTACTCCCCTCTCCAGCTCATTAAATGTTGAGGCGGCAATAGAATCAATAGCAGTTTTCATACCTCCACTGCACTTAGCACACGTGGCTATCGAATCTTTAAGTAAAGCATCAGAATTTTCTTTAGAAACTAGGAGAGACAACTCCACTTTAAGCCTTTTCAAATTCTTTAAACCCAGTATTGACAGTCCTGTTTCACTAACTAAAAATTCACAAGGTATATATGAAGAATTATCATCTCTTATTAGCAATTCACAACATCCTCGTATAGGCAGTTTGTGTCCAGTAATCCCCAATATTGATACATCAGTGGGTCGTATCACAACGTTCGGATCTAACAATTTCAGGTTCTTGAATGAAATAATGGACTCTATACTTCCTGTGTCCACAATAAAGTCATGAAATGAACCAAGTGATGTATATAGTCGCTTTTGAATATGAGCATTACCTTTCGAAATGGTAGACAAAGGTAAATGATCATTAGGATCAGCTGAATTATTGGGATCTAAATTACAAGATTTAGTACAACTTGAGGCAAAATGAACAGTAGCTTTGCATACTGTTTGAATGTGTCCTATCTTACCACATCTAAAACATTTAGCATTACGAAATGTACAATAATAACGAGAATGAAGTTTTCCACATGATAAACATTTGCCAAACTTGGTCTCACCTTTTTGATTTCCTTTGTAATTCTTTTTTGAGACACCGTTCATTTTTACACGAGAATAGGAACCTCTGTTAAACGAACACAATTTTGATTGACCCTGAGAATGCTTTTCATCATGACAACTAATCAAAGTATTGGAAATCTTCATCGACTGAATATCAAGTTCATTCAACGCCTCGTAGTTAATGCACGCAGTTCTAACATCTTGAAAGGAACAGTTTGACATTCTTAACAGCTCTCTTTCCAAACTAGGTATGTTAATTCCTGCAATTAACCGGTCTCTCAGCTGCACATGAAGTTGATCACCGAAATTACATTTGACAGCCTGTTTCTGCAATTCAAGAATGAATTCCTTAACATTTTGGTCATTTTGACGAATCATCTTATGAAATTTCGCTCTTTCACGGCATTCAAAACCAGGGCACTTTACATGATTCAATAATAACTCCTTAAGCATTGCATAGGGAAGTGAAATAGGTTTTTCTGGATATGCCAAGGTTTTCAATAAGCTGTACGCTTCTTTTCCGATGAATGTTAGGAAATGAGCCACAATTTTATCATCTTTGCCATCTTTCCTGGTCATACTCCAGATTTCAAACCTTTCCAAATAATCTTCAAAAGCTTCAGAAGTAGAATGAATATCTAGCTGTTCCATTACAAGTTCCATCGCGACGGCACTGTGATGCTTAGAAGTATATGAATCAAGAATTAAGAATATGCACAAACGAATGTATTGTATTTAGAATTCGAAATCAAGCATTTTTCACAACAACAAGAAGTTACTAGTTCATTCAAACACCATACGCCCGTAATCTTATTACTGAATTACTTAGCCACAAATCTGTTGAAGGATCCGCCGATGGCCTAACTGACTTCGCAATTAAGCTACGTAATATATGCATAACATTGAAGTAAATGGGGTATATGTCTGATGTGAATTCTACGGCTAATCTGGAAATGATTGTGTCACGTTTACCCCTAGAATTACAGAATAAATGGGTGGAAGCTGTTGATAGGAACATGATGACAGGTAGGGAGCCGATCTTTGAAGAATTAGTGGTGTTTGTAGAAGAAAGAGCAAGGATTGCGCTATCACGTTTTGGTAGATTGATACACTGTAACTCAAAGTTCCGTAAAAGTATAAATGAAGGCCAAGTTGACAGGAGATCACTCTTTAATTTAGTTAAGCGGGAACCAAGCAACTCATTCAAGGCTTTAAGTTGCGAAATTTGTATGGGTGATCACAATGAGAAAGATTGTATGAAGTTATCAAAAATGAATGTTACAGAGAGGAGACAGGAAGTGAGGAAGCGTGGTCTATGTTACTTGTGTTTAAGGAAGGGTCACATAGCCAAGTCGTGTAACTCGGACATAAGGTGTGACGTTGACAATTGTAAAATTCGGCATAATCCATTAATACATTTTGATGCTACTAACAAACATGTGGTGAACTTTGCTAAGGATTGGAAATTCTTAAGGGTTTCTTTGGGTATCATTCCGGTTAGACTATATGGCCCCAAAGGATGTCTGGAAACATACGCCCTTCTAGATAATGGTTCAGATACCTCTATTGTATGCGAAGAGTTAATTAGTCGGTTAGGTCTCAAAGGTAAGGAGACTTCAATAAAGTTGACGACTGCGAATGGAACTTCTGCTTGTGAATGTCTGGAGGTAAATTTAGAGGTGTTTTCATTAGATGAGCGGGGTTCTATAAAGATCAACAATGCCTATACAACCAAGAAACTTCCGATCTATCATGCAGAACCTTTAACCGAAGTCCAGGTGGAAACATTTAAAGGAGATGATCCTACCGAGGTTGCAAAGTAATCTTTTAGGAATATTGATTGGCCGTGATGTTCCAGATGCACATTGGGTCCTTGAACAACGCCTGGGAGACAGGAAGCATCCGTTTGGTGTGCGTACTCATCTCGGTTGGATGATTTTAGGTCCTGTAGGAGTATCGAGGTCTTTATATCAAGTTCAGTGGTGTCATTGTTCTACTAATGATATTTTGCGAGATACAGAAAGATTATATAATTATATCATAGGTTCATGAACAAGAGAAAACATACGAACAAGGGTGTTTAAGCTCCCAAAGGCGAACCAAAGATCTGGAGATCCACAAGAAACGAAGATTATTCGACTTGACTTCTAGGAGACCTCACATCTGTCTAGGAATGGGCAATGGAAAACAGTTTAAAACTAAATCAATCTAAATGACAACTTATGAACATTCTGTCGAACGTGACGCAGACAGCTTACAACCTTATTTGAAGTACGCTACCTAGTGTCTGCTCAGAGCCATATCTCGGTCTTATAAAAACTGAAAGTCAAGGCATCAGTTCAAAATAATAGGGTCGCAGACAAGTTTAACGCTACTCAACAATTTAGACGGAGATAGCTTGGTGCGATCACCCGAAATTTATTCCTAACGTTGTCTAAAACAGAAGCGAGATCATAGTCAGTTAGTTGCAACGCAGAACTTCGTACGTAAGTATATCAGTTCATGTCGCCATACCGCATCAGCACGGAGATGTAATTGTCAATTCAAATCCAATAGTGGTAGAGGTAGTAAAGTTATTAGAAGTAATCGGAGAGGTTAGAATTAGAAGATATTATTCAAGAAGTATGATTCAATGAGATAAGTTTAAAAAGTAAAAACTAGAGTTGTTGAAGAATCCAGAAGATTAGGATTTAAGAGGACACAAAGAATGGATGCACTTGCGCCATTGCAAACGATTTTGAGCCATATCGTTCAAGGTCTCTAACCATTGGTGACTTTCGTCTCAAGGACCCCGACCAGGTAGTCGACAATCACCAACATGGCTAAGTCCACTAGTCAATGACTACATGGATCTCTGCCATATTTTGATTTGGCCACCCCTAACTTTCTTCCGACTTAGTCCTACACTACAAAACAAAGCTCGACGAGGCAGTCGGTGGTTGGGCATACGCAGCACATGTCCCAACCGCCTCAACTGATGAAGTTTCAATGCTTCATCTATTGATCTGCCATTCTTACCTAGCACCCGTTTCCTAATAACAGCGTTGCTCACTCGGGTGTCCCACGATATACGAGCAATGCTTCGAAGACACCTATGATCGAAAACCAGTAACCTACGAATATCTTCTACTCTCACTGACCATGTTTCACAGCCATAAAGTAAGACGGAGCGAACTACTGCGCAGTACACTCGTCCTTTAGTCAGCAAACGGATATCTCGCCTACGACATAAGTGACGCAGGTTGGCAAAAGCCAATCGAGCCTTCTGTATCCGAGCTGAGATTTCGTCAGTCACCAGGCCATAAGCACTGATGAGACTCCGCAGATCAGTGAAGCGGTCTACACGTTCGACTACTTCACTCCCTATCACTAGTTCAGGTGCCGATGAAACCCAATCTTGAAGCAATATTTTGCATTTCGAGGGGAAAAACCGCATCCCGAACATGCTTGCATTGTTGCTTAGGGTAGTCAGAAGACTCTGCATTTTGTCAGCGTCTTCACCAAGTAGGACTATGTCATCGGCATATTCTCAGTCAATAAGCGAGCCACCTGGTAAAAGGTCTACTCCAGAAAATTCAGACGAGGATAAGGTTATTTCTAGGAGCATGTCTATGATAAAATTAAACAAGAATGGAGAGAGTGGACATCCCTGACAGACACCACTTGAAGTAAAGAATTTCGGTGACAGTTTGCCATAAGCTCTCACTCGACCAGTGGTGTTCGAGTAGAGTGCTTGTATAAGGTTAATGTACTTCTTTGGTACACCTTTCAATGACAGACACTGCCACAGAACCTCGCGATCCACTGAGTCAAATGCCGCTTTTAGGTCTGGGAAAACAACTATTGTAGGACGCCTAAATGTGTGTCTGTGTTCCAGGACCTGTCGTAGTGTGAAAATGTGGTCTATACAGCCACGTCCAGGTCGAAAACCAGATTGGTTTTCTCGAGTCTGCTCTTCACGAGCTTTCGTTAAGCGTCGAAGTATTACTGAGGCCAATAATTTAGATACTATATTAGTTAGACTTATTCCCCTGTGATTGTCACAAGAAGACTTCTGTCCTTTCTTATAGATTGGGACAATCAGTGATTGAGACCAGTCGGATGGGATTACGTCCAGTTCCCAGATCCTACCTAAGATCTCAGTCAATCTAGTTGCTAAAACTGGACCACCATCCTTAAATATCTCAGGGGTCAGTCTATCAGGACCTGCAGCTCGTCCTCGCTTCAGATTTGCTTACGCTTTTTCAATTTCATTAAGACTAGGGGGACTTAGGTGGATTTGCCATTCAGGATGACTGGAGATCGTGGGTAACTGAAGAGTGGCTCGAGGCCAGTTGAACTGATCCCTAAAGTGTTCTGCCCATCGATCCGGTCTCCTGGATTGAGAATGGACAATAAAACCATCCTTTTCCGAGATAGTCTCACTTACACTAGGATTCCTAATACCAGTTTCATTGATAAGTCGCAAGCGAGATCATACCTTTATGTTCACAACGTCGTGACATCACTTCTCCTTAAAAGAGACATCAATCTCTTGGATTAATTGCAGGGACGAGCGACAAAATGGATGCTGAAGTTGAGGAATAACACTTATGAAGATAGACTTCAGCACTTAAGGTTATCCTTTTTGAGTCAGAGGAGAATCAGAGGTGATACGTACAACAAATTAAACACGTCAAATCATCCCAACGTGAGTATCTTACCGAAGCAAAACCACCACGCTCCTCGAAAATTTACCCTTCAAACTGTGGATAACCAAGTTCGTGCACACGTCTACTCATTAAGAGTTGCTACAACTTGAAATATCCTCCCAGCCGAGGTATCCACAGCCCATTCAGTGAATAGCTTCATGAAGGGACTTGATGAACACCTACTAACAGACGGAGTACTCTCTTCCTTTTGGACCAGGTGTACCTGAAACAAGTCTTGGAACTTGTTAGTTGCTATTAATGCCATTGCTTCAGATCACTAACTTGATATATCTAGCTTATTATTTCTGTTTCCTTTCCCTCGCTTACACTTCAGTTCTCTCGTAAAATCTTTAATACCAATGAACTGACTTATTTATTTATTTACTGAGCTCTGAAATCTTTCTCTTATTAGCATTAGAATCTTCTCATTATTCCGAGCATTGAAACTTACTGACCTCCGGCCTGTAAACATAATAGCTAGTGGTATCTAGAAACCCTACTGCCCTGAAACTAACATACTCATTCAAATCGAGACTGATCTCGATTGGTGACAAAAGCTTGAAATAAAGTATATAAACCTGCAATAATATGTTAGAATACTTATATAAATATATATATCTCTTGAACAGATAGAAAACTTGACCTAAATTCAGGAGCAAACAGAAGAGCCTATCAGGAGTTGGATTATATAAATTGTGAAACTTGAGTTCTTTCGATAAACCGTTGCTGACGTTTAGAGTCCCGACCGTAGATGCTACCTTGACGTGGTGGTCGGACTGGCCTATCGTGATGACCCAACCGAGCTATATTGGCTGGAACATATGTTCCTGCAGGTCCTACCATGCCAGGCTGGTCGATTGGAGAACGATGAGACTAAAAGCAGCTACCCAAGGTCTGAGGGCGAAGTCGTACTGCTGACTGACTGAAGAAGGGTGTGACAGCAGTAAGGTGTTTCCCTCGGACAACCAGCATCTGCAGCGATGCTGCCTTCTCACAAGGAAGGAAGGGTTAGAAAAGGTCGGCCCTAAAAATGTCACACCTCCCCTAACTCACGGATTTCCGTCTCCGGCGATAAGGGTGCCCACTAAGGGCCTTTAAGAGCGGAGCTAATCCTCAAAAAACCTTTCATAAAAAGGCCGTGCGTGACCGGCCTCAAGCAGTTGTCCCTTGGGCTCTGTGGTCACGCACCCAGGACTCCAAGACCAACACTAATCTATTTTCCTTTTCAGGTCCCTCAAGAAACAACCTTTCACGGTTTGGGCATCCGGGAAGTGACAACCGCCCTCATACCCGTAATAGCACGCGAGACCAAAATGGTCAGAATCAAATCCTTCCTACACCCCTTAGTACCTCTCTTATCTCCACAACTAACTCTTCTCACATTCATTTATTACAGTGCACAGCTAATGCAGACGACACGAGTTCGCGAAACGTCGTTCCTGGTCTCCTTAAACCCCGCTCTAGACTACATAAGTGTTATTCCTCAACTTCAGCATCCATTTTGTCGCTCGTCCCTGCAATTAATCCAAGAGATTGATGTCTCTTTTAAGGAGAAGTGATGTCACGACGTTGTGAACATAAAGGTATGATCTCGCTTGCGACTTATCAATGAAACTGGTATTAGGAATCCTAGTGTAAGTGAGACTATCTCGGAAAAGGATGGTTTTATTGTCCATTCTCAATCCAGGAGACCGGATCGATGGGCAGAACACTTTAGGGATCAGTTCAACTGGCCTCGAGCCACTCTTCAGTTACCCACGATCTCCAGTCATCCTGAATGGCAAATCCACCTAAGTCCCCCTAGTCTTAATGAAATTGAAAAAGCGTAAGCAAATCTGAAGCGAGGACGAGCTGCAGGTCCTGATAGACTGACCCCTGAGATATTTAAGGATGGTGGTCCAGTTTTAGCAACTAGATTGACTGAGATCTTAGGTAGGATCTGGGAACTGGACGTAATCCCATCCGACTGGTCTCAATCACTGATTGTCCCAATCTATAAGAAAGGACAGAAGTCTTCTTGTGACAATCACAGGGGAATAAGTCTAACTAATATAGTATCTAAATTATTGGCCTCAGTAATACTTCGACGCTTAACGAAAGCTCGTGAAGAGCAAACTCGAGAAAACCAATCTGGTTTTCGACCTGGACGTGGCTGTATAGACCACATTTTCACACTACGACAGGTCCTGGAACACAGACACACATTTAGGCGTCCTACAATAGTTGTTTTCCCAGACCTAAAAGCGGCATTTGACTCAGTGGATCGCGAGGTTCTGTGGCAGTGTCTGTCATTGAAAGGTGTACCAAAGAAGTACATTAACCTTATACAAGCACTCTACTCGAACACTACTGGTCGAGTGAGAGCTTATGGCGAACGGTCAACGGAATTTTTTACTTCAAGTGGTGTCTGTCAGGGCTTTTCACTCTCTCAATTCTTGTTTAATTTTATCATAGACATGCTCCTAGAAATAAGCTTATCCTCGTCTGAATTTTCAGGAGTAGACCTTTTACCAGGTGGCTCGCTTATTGACTGAGAATATGCCGATGACATAGTCCTACTTGGTGAAGACGCTGACAAAATGCAGAGTCTTCTGACTACCCTAAGCAACAATGCAAGCATGTTCGGGATGCGGTTTTTCCCCTCGAAATGCAAAATGTTGCTTCAAGATTGGGTTTCATCGGCACCTGAACTAGTGATAGGGAGTGAAGTAGTCGAACGTGTAGACCGCTTCACTGATCTGCGGAGTCTCATCAGTGCTTATGGCCTGGTGACTGACGAAATCTCAGCTCGGATACAGAAGGCTCGATTGGCTTTTGCCAACCTGCGTCACTTATGTCGTAGGCGAGATATCCGTTTGCTGACTAAAGGACGAGTGTACTGCGCAGTAGTTCGCTCCGTCTTACTTTATGGCTGTGAAACATGGTCAGTGAGAGTAGAAGATATTCGTAGGTTACTGGTTTTCGATCATAGGTGTCTTCGAAGCATTGCTCGTATATCGTGGGACACCCGAGTGAGCAACGCTGTTATTAGGAAACGGGTGCTAGGTAAGAATGGCAGATCAATAGATGAAGCATTGAAACTTCATCAGTTGAGGCGGTTGGGACATGTGCTGCGTATGCCCAACCACCGACTGCCTCGTCGAGCTTTGTTTTGTAGTGTAGGACTAAGTCGGAAGAAAGTTAGGGGTGGCCAAATCAAAATATGGCAGAGATCCATGTAGTCATTGACGAGTGGACTTAGCCATGTTGGTAATTGTCGACTACCTGGTCGGGGTCCGCGAGACGAAAGTCACCAATGGTTAGAGACCTTGAACGATATGGCTCAAAATCGTTTGCAATGGCGCAAGTGCATCCATTCTTTGTGTCCTCTTAAATCCTAATCTTCTGGATTCTTCAACAACTCTAGTTTTTACTTTTTAAACTTATCTCATTGAATCATACTTCTTGAATAATATCTTCTAATTCTAACCTCTCCGATTACTTCTAATAACTTTACTACCTCTACCACTATTGGATTTGAATTGACAATTACATCTCCGTGCTGATGCGGTATGGCGACATGAACTGATGTCCGAGTCCAGAAGAGGATGAGGATGCTGGACTAGGGATCCGGGACCGGGTCCTGGTAATAAAACATTACAGATAATCCGTATTTATACATTTTGGTCGAACAAGAAACAGCACCGAAGTCTGTGACATGACAGGTAAGACCATCAATAGGAAGCAACATTTGAAATGACAATGATAGTCAGGACAACCAATAAGAAATAACATTGGAGCACGTGACATTGATATCTAGGACGACCATAAAGTTGACCAGTAGTAATTAAGCAGTAGAAACTGACCAATAACTTCTCTTAGGATATTGGATCTTTATCCTAACAGCTTAGACAACTCTAATACATAATGTCTTAGTTGTACAATGGTTCAAATTTTTAAGTAGTCTGTGTATTTAAAATAGATTTTGTTGCATTATTGAATGGTTCACTTAATTTTTTTAGTTTTTTTTAGTTGGACGTACTGTTTAATAGTCTTGTCTACGAGTATATAGTTTCTAAATGTTGATGAGCATACTCATCAGTCCGTAAACCACTTAAAGAGAAACCTAAGACCACATTCTACTCTGCTGCATTCACCGAAAGCAATAATCAATGCCAAGTCTCATGTTTCCGTCAAACGAAGACAACTCAAAAGAATTAATACCTCTCCTTATGTGATAATGAATTCAAATAAAAAATAAATCGGTTTACTGAAGAAAGTTTAATTCATGTTCAATTAATGAATAAGCCTATGATTAAATCTGTAGTATTTTTCTCAGAAATAAATTAAATTACAAAAGTTATTTTTAAGAAAAGAAAAAATCTGATAATCATTGTATGAGTACGGTATGGTATGGTATGGACTTCATAATCAAAACGAAAAAAATGTTCGTTGATGTTGTATGTGAATCAGTTCAAGTTTTATGTTGAATTCATTTAAAATGATTGAATAATTTTGAGCTTCACATTTTATAATGAAATTTTATTTTTTTATATTCCAACAATGGATTATGAGGATTTCAGTAGTCAGTAGCAGTAGTAGTAGTATCAGTAGTATTAGTAGTAGTGGTAGTGTTTGTTGTTGTTGTTGTTGGTGTTGTAGAAGCATTGAAAATATTTTCAAAATCTTGACGAGTATAACGTTTATTATTGGTAGAATTTATGGTTAAATTTTGTAAATCGATTAAATGTTCCGGTAGACTAAGTTGAGTGGTTGTTTCTTGTTGTTGAGGTTGTAGTTGTGGTTGTTCATTCTAATGAATAGAAAATAATTAACACCATCAGATTCATATGAAATGAAAGAAAACAGTCAGTTACAACATAGAAGTTCGTGTGTAAGTACATCAGTTCGGGTTGCCATACCATATTTAGAGGATTAGCTCCGTTCTTAAAGGCCCTTAGTGGGCACCCTTACCCAGGGAGACGGAAATCCGTGAGTTAGGGGAGGTGTGACATTTTTAGGGTCGACCTTTTCTAACCCTTCCTTCCTTGTGAGAACGTAGCATCGCTGCAGATGCTGGTTGTCCGAGGGAAACACCTTACTGCTGTCACACCCCTCTACAGTCAGTCAGCAGTACGACTTCGCCCTCAGACCTTGGGTAGCTGCTTTTAGTCTCATCGTTCTCCAATCGACCTGCCTGGCATGGTAGGACCTGCAGGAACATATGTTCCAGCCAGTATAGCTCGGTTGGGTCATCACGATAGGCCAGTCCGACCACCACGTCAAGGTAGCAGGAGCCATACCATATTAGCACAGAGACGCAACTGTCAGTTCAAATCACATAATGGCAGCAATAGTAGAAGAATTAGTAGTAATTAGGATTATGGTTCGAAGATATGATTCGAGAACTATAATTCAGTGAGATAACTTTATAAGGAGAAAGATAGATATTATGAGGGATTCAGAAAGTTAGAATTTCATAGAACACAAAGAATGAATATACCTGCGCTATTGCAAATGATTTTGAGCCATGTTATTCGAGGTCTTTAACCATCGATGACTTACGTCTCGCGGACTCTAACCAGGCAGCCTACATCTTCCAACATGACTCTGTCCATTTGTCGGTGATTTCATGGATCTGTGCCATGTTTTGGTTTGGCTGCTCTTAGCTTTCTTCCAACCTACTCCTACATTACAAAACATAGGAAATAACTTTGATCGACTTTTACAAAAGGGTAGTAATTTTAAATTGGACTGTTATGATATACACTAACCGAGGTTTGAACGTGATAATAGTCACTAATCGCTGCGGAATTATACTTCTCAAATCATATCTTCGCTCCCTAATCTTCTCTATTACTGCTAATACTTCTACTATCACCACTACTATTGGATTTGAATTGACAGTTGCGTCTCTGTGCTGACGTGGTATGGCAACGTGATCTGATGTACGTACGTACGAAGTTCTGCGTTGTATCTGTCTGTCTGTCTGATAGTCATAAGTAGAGATGAATGGGCTGGCTAGTAATGAAATCCAGGGGTGTTTGTCTCGTCGTCTCATTCGAAACTCGTGGTATGGCAACCTGAACTGATGCATTGATGTGCGAAGTTCTGCGTTGCATCTGTCTGTCTGCTGAATTCGCTACCTCAGCGACAAATAAAAAATGACTGTTCAGCGAATGATATGCACACATACTGGTCTATATATATGTTCTGTTTCCCTTAGAAAATGAATCCATTTCTCGACCAATGATATTCATTCAACACCTAGGGTTATTTATGACAATCATCAAATGGGCACTATTAGCACAGTCTATTGATTAGCTGAATCACCTGACCATAATATCGTCCTATCCGTTGTCAACTTTATGCATACAATAACACTTCAGTTAGACAACTACTAAAAAGAATAAGAAGCACGATATAGTTGTTTGATCTTAGTGTAGAAAACCTCAGTAATGTGCATTATTGATGCGAGTGTGAATCAGCCAAAGGATAGTCATTCCGCAGGATGTGAGGTTATTTAGTCAGTCGATCAGTCGGTTACAACATAGGACTTCGTACGTACGTACATACGTACATCAATTTGTGTTTCCACAGCACATTATCACACAAAGATGAATTTGTCAGTCCAAATCCCATAGTGGTAGATGTAGTACAAGTATTAGCTGCAATAGAGAACATTAGGGTTCGAAAAAATTATTCAAGAAGTATAATTTAGTGTAATAAACTTAGAAAGAGAAAGATAGAAGTAATGAGGAATTCTGAAGATTAGAATTCCAGAGGACACAAAAAATGGATGCACCTGAGCCATATCGCTCAAGGTCTCTAACCCTCGGTTACTTCCGTCTCGCCGATCCGAACCAGGTAGCCAACATCTACCAACATGACTCAATTTACTTGTCATTCACTTCATGTATATCCGCCATGTTTTGATTTGGCCACCCTTAGATTTCTTACAACCTTCGCTTACACCACAAAACATCGCTCCTCGAGGCAGTCGGTGGTTAGGCATACGTAACACATGTCCCAACCACCTCAAATAATGAGGTTTCACTGATTCCCCAATTGATTTTCTATCCCTACTTAGTACCCATTACCTAACAAACAGCATCGCTTGCTTACTCGATCGTACCAGGATATACAAGTAATGCTTCGTAGGTGTCTTCGAAGCATTCATCTTATAGGTTAATACACCTGTATCAACAATTAATAGTTGAAGAATCGCGATCGGCGACCTACATACAACTAGAAGTAAATAGGCGTGATTAACTTAGTATTTCTAACACAGTCAGTCAGTCAGTCAGATGCAACGTAGAACTTCGTACGTAAGTACATCAGTTCATGTCGAAATACCACATCAGCACAGAGATATAATTGTCAATTCAAATCCAATAGTAATAGAGGTAGTAAAGTTATTAGAAGTAATCCGAGAGGTTAAGATTAGAATATATTATTCAAGAAATATAATTCAGTGAGATAAGTTTAAAAAGTCCAAACTACAGGTGTTGAACAATCCAGAAGATTAGGATTAAAGAGAGAACACAAAGTATAAATGCACCAGAGGCCATTGCAAACGGTTTTAAGCCATGTCATTCAAGGTATCTGACCATCGATTATAATTATCATCTCGCGGACCCCAACCAGGTGGTAGTCGACAACTAACACGTGTAATTCAATTAGACAAAAACAAACCGATAAACAGTATTTACCTTTAATGTAACATTGTCTAATTCATTATTTTCTAACTGTGTACCACTAACAGGAAACTTCATTTGAGTTTCTTCTTTACTAATCGAAGAATGATTGGTTAATTCCAATTTATTAGGTGCAGACCATTTATCAACTACTGAAATTAAATCATCCAATCGTATGGATTGTTTTGAGAAAATATTATCCAATGGATGATGACTAGTCGTCATATTGGATTGTTTTGAATGATCGATTGCGGTTGTCACTGACGATAACGATGACGATGAAGGAGGAGGAGGAGGAGGAAGAGAACCAGTGGAATGTTTTTTCGGACCAATAAAAACATCTCTACTAGCTAACATTTCTATCGCTGAATAACTAATCAATCTACCAATTGTAGTTAATTGACATGCACTATTCAATAAACCATAACGTTGTTGACATAATAATCCAGCTATATTGAATATATCACAGATTGTATTGAATTTTTGTGCATATAATATACCCAACGAGGCAGTAACAAATATACCACATAGTTCAGCACCATTTTCACAAAGAACAATTATTGGTCGAGTGAAATTACGTTGTTGTTGATAATAACTATGTACATGATTGATAAATTCCACTAGGCCAATAACACGTTGATCGTAAATTAAGTTATTTTTATTTTTACGATTATTATTATTATCGGATAAAGGAATATTCAATGGGAATTGATCATGATAAGTTAAATGTACTAGACTACGTGTTAAATTTGTGCTGAAATCTTGTACTGTAACAATTCGTTCAGTCCATGAATTATGATGATGTCGTATGGTAGAATGATTATTCAACTCTGTTGAATTCGAATGTTGTTGTTTCATTGATTGTAAACGTAGTTCTAAATTACTTCCAGTTAATGATAATTTGGCACCGATTTTATTCATTGGTAAATAAGAAGATACTGATGAATGATTCTGGTGATCATCATTGTCATGATTATTATTATTATTCACTGGAACAACACTTTCATGCATAGAACGAGATGGAATCAATGCAACAATAATTTCACAATTCTGTTCAAATATCATTGTCCAAAAATCAATGATTGTTTTAGGCATTGGCAATTGTGTAATAATATATCGTGGACACCAATCACCACCACCACCTAACTGTGGTTGTAAATCAATAAAACTTGCATTGATATAATCATTTTGTTTTAATGATGTTAATATGACACGATTATAATCATATGGAATGAATTGTTGACTACGATTTTTTGTTGAACAACATAATGCCACAGCATGTGTTGGTCGTTTCCTAGCATGATTAGCATGTGTTTGTACAATTTGCCATGCTTTATTGAGACGAGTTGTAGTCGTAGTAGTCGCAGTTGTGGGTGTGGTTGTTGTTGTAGTGGTAGTAGGATTTGTTACTGATGATGAATAGTTGTTTGTAAATGTGATTGGATTATCATTGGTAGAAATGGATTCATTTGGATTTTCTAACCAATTCAGCAGTGATTCCGTTGAGGCAATAAATTGTTGTAATACAATTGGATCAGATAAGGATTCTGGCGGTGGTTGTGACCGTGGTGTTGGTGATGGAACTTTACATTCCACAAGTTGAGTATCTGCAGAATTTGATATTGTTGAAGAGGAATTTTTCATTTGATCAACATTTGTGGAAATTATCGAATTCAATGATGATGATGATAATGAGGAATCGTTAAGATACGATGTAGAGATTGGTATTGATGAAGAAGAATTTGAATTGATTAAAGAAGTTTCTTCTTTAAGTTTAGCCTGTGGATCAGGCTTCTTTTTTTTTAAGAAAAATAATAATGAAAATAAGGATAAATGAACATGTAGTGATTAGTTATCTATGCAAAATGTTGCTTCAAGATTGGGTTTCATCGGCACCTGAACTAGTGATAGGGAGTGAAGTAGTCGAACGTGTTGACCGCTTCACTTATCTGCGGAGTCTCAACAGTGCTGATGGCCTGGTGACTGACGAAATCTCGGCACGGATACAGAAAGCTCGATTGGCTTTTGCCAACCTGCGTCACTTATGGCGTCGGCGAGATATCCGTTTGCTGACTAAAGGACGAGTCTACTGCGCAGCAGTTCGCTCCGTTCTCCTATATGGATGCGAAACATGGCCGTTAAGAGTAGATGTTCGTAGGTTACTAGTATTCGATCATAGATGTTTAAGAAGCATTGCTCGTATATCGTGGGACAACTGAGTAAGCAATGCTGTAGTTAGGAAACGAGTACTAGGTAACGATGGTAGATCAATAGATGAAGTAGTGAAACTTCATCAGTTGAGATGGTTGGGACATGTGTTGCGTATGCCTAACCACCGACTGCCTCGACAAGCTATGTTTTGTGGTGTAGGAGTAGGTTGGAAGAAATCTAGGGGCGGCCAAACCAGAACATAGCACAAATCCATGAAGTCATTGACAAGTGAACTGAGTCATGTCGGTAGGTGTCGACTACCTGGTTGGGGTCCGCGAGATAATAATAATCGATGGTTAGAGACCCTGAATGACATGGCTCAAAATCGTTCGCAATGGCGCCGGTGCATTTATTCTCTGTGTTCTTTCAAATCCTAATCTTCTGGATTCTTCAACAACTCTAGTTTTGACTTTTTAAACTTATCTCATTGAATCATACTTCTTGAATAATATCTTCTAATCCTAACCTCTCCGATTACTTCTAATAACTTTACTACCTCTATTACTATTGGATTTGAATTGACAATTACATCTGTGTGCTGATGTGGTATGGCGACATGAACTGATGTACTTACGTACGAAGTTCTACGTTGCAACTGACTGACTGACTGACAGCTATCTATGTTACTTAATGACCAATATTATTAGGAATGTAAAATATGGTAAAAATCTATGAAATCAACATGACAAGTGGACTGAGCCGCGTTCGTAGATGAAGTCTACTTAGTTGGGGCCCGTGAGACAATTGTAATTGGGAAGTTAGAGAGCTTGAATGCTAAAGGCTCGAAATCGTTTGCAATGCCACCGGTCACATCCATATTCTTTGTCTTCTCTCAAATTCTAATCTACTGAATTCTCTCTCCATCATCGTTATCTTTCTGTTTTTAAGTTTATTTCACTGAATTATACTTCTTGAATCATTATCTTCAAAAACCCTAATCTTCTCCATTACTGCTAATACTTCTACTACCTCTACTAATGTGGTATTGTGGTAACTTGAATTGATGTACATAGATGTGAAGTTCTACGTTGTAGCTGACTGCTGACTGAATAAATTTTAGCATTGAGAATTCTAAGATACAAACAAATACGACAATGCTGCTGCGTTCGAATCTTGGTGAGAACAGTCAGTCAGCTAACACCTAACCCATACCACATTATAGCACACAGAGAAATCAAATTTTTAATTTAAATCCCACAGTAGTAAAGGTAGTAACATTATCAGGTGTAATGGAAAAGAATAGGATTCGAGGATATGATTCAAGAAGTATAATAATAATAATAATAATGAATGCATCTGCACCAATGAAAATGATTTTAAGCCGACGCGAAGATCAAGCGGACTCTGGGGGGAACATCAACACTAGCATGCCGGTACATTCACATAAAAAACGAGTCCCAAATGGGAAGAAACGCACACCCTTGTTTTCCACTGCTAACCATCAGTTTCTCTCTGCTAATAATGTTTGTAACCTAAAGGCGATAATCGAAAATGATGAATCTGATATGCTTGTCAATTGATATGCTTGAATGCTATTACGAGTTCACCTTACTCGGTAAATGGAACGCAAATAAATGATGCAGTGATACGATAGGCTATTCTAATCCGTTTGTCCCAGCCACGGCTAACTCAGTCAGTTACAATGTAGAACTTCATACATCAGTACATAAGTTCAGGTTGCTATACCGTATCAGCACAGAGACGCCACTACCAGTTCAAATCCAACAGTGGTAGAGATAGTAGAAGTATTAGCAGTAATGGAGAAGATTATGGTTCGAAGATATGATTCGGTATGATTCAGTGAGATAAGTTTAGAAAGAGAAATACAGAGATGATGAGCTATTCAGATTAGAATTCGAGAGAACACAAAGAGTGGATACACGTGCGCCATCAAATACGATTCTAAGCCATGTCATTCTAGGTCACCATCGATTACTACTGAGTAGTCGACACCTACTAACATGAGTCAGTCCACTTGCCAGTGACTTCATGGATTTCTGTCGCGGCTAACTAGATCAAGTATTCTTGATAAGGCATAAAGAGTGTAGTCTAAAAGCAGCCAGAAAGGTAGAGTTTCTTAAGCACAAAAATCAGGCTTATTTATACAATGATAGTAACGCCTTTGGCGAGAACCACAAAAAAGCATACTAAAATAATCCATCAACCAATGACAGTGAAGAATTTCCGGAGTGGGAAGTGTAAACTGAAGGTGTCTCCGGTATGAAAACATAGAAATTCAGAATTTCAGAATACAATTACAAAATGAAGAGCTTTACCAACTGATTTCTGGGGATCAAACATCCCCAACACAATCCACATAGAATGCACATGTACAACCAAAATAAGACTGATCGATTGCAGTCCCGAACATCAATGGGGCAACATTAAAACAACCAATGCAAATGTCAGTCAATCAATTACAACGAAGAACTTTGTACGTGGGTACATAAATTCAAGCTGCCATACCACATTAGCACAGAGACACCACCGTCAGTTTAAATCCCATAGTATGTAGTAGAAGAATTAGCGGTAATGGAGATTAGTAAAGATCGAAGGTATTATGCAAGAAGTATATTTCAGTGAGATAACTTTAGAATAAGAAAGATAGGGATGATGAGGAATTCAGAAGGTTACAATTTCATAGAACTCATAGAGTGAATGCATCTGCACCATCGCAAACGATTCTGAGCCATGTCGTCCAAGGTCTCTATCGATCAGTTAGTATCGTCTCGCGGACCCAAAACACGTAGCCTACATCTACCAACCTGACTCTATCCATCTGTCAGTGACTTCATGCATTTCTGTCATGTTTTGGTTTGGCCGCCCCTAGCTTTCTTCCAACCTACTCCTACACCATAGCTCCTCGAGGCAGTCGGTGATTAGGCATACGTAACACATTCCCCAACTACCTCAAATAATGAAGTTTCACTGATTCCCCAATTGATTTGCCATCCCTACCTAGTACCCATTACCTAACAAACAGCATCACTTGCTTACTCGATCGTAGAATTGCTTACTCGGTTACCCCAGGATATACTGGCAATGCTTCGGAGACACCTATGATCGAAGACAAGAAATCTACGAATATCCTGTACTCTCGCCGGCCATGTTTCATATCCATACAGCAGGACAGAGCGAACTGCTGCGCAGTACACTAGTTCTTTAGTCAGCAAACGGATATCTCACCTGCGCCATAGGTGACGCAAGTTGGCAAAGGTCGATCGAGCCCTCTGTATCCGTACTGAGATTTCGTCAGTTATCAGGTAGGCCCTTAGCACTGATGAGATTGCCCAGAGGTAAGTGAAGCGGTCTACACACTCGACTACTTCACTCCCCTATCACACCAATACAAATGAAGTAACTATTTGACTGATTGATTTTTTGTTTGTTTTGTTTGTAGACTGTCATTTCATTTCATGCACAAGAAAATAACCATTGAAATCTATCCTATTCAATTTCAAATTATTTAATAAGAAAAAACAGCATTGATAATTTACTTTTGTTAAAATTTCCGGTTCAATAGGAGCTATGGATGCCAAGTTGGATGATGATGATGATGATGATGATGAAATGACAGACGCATCATTGTTGTTGACATTGACAACAGTTGATGGGAATGTTGTTGAATTAGTTAGATTTGGTTGATTTGATATATTTCCAGTTGGATTATTATCACTGGTACTATTACTACTACTACTAGTAGTAGTAGTAGTAGTATGACCAAGAGACTGTGAATTTGCATAAGACTGAGTTACACTTGTTGGCATCAATGATTGCGCGGTGACATGTGACATGTGACAATCGGACATAGAATGTATTGTTGATTGATTAGGATGCATCGGTGGAAGTGTTGTTGAATTATGTCCCAGATTCACGGTGTAGTTATTATTAGTCATATAATAATAAGGAATATTAGTAGTAGTAGTAGTAGCGGTAGTAGATTGTGGATAGGATAACGTGTAATGATTAGTTGGAAAAGTTGAATTACTCTGAGGAGGTGGCGGCAGACCACCACCACCAACAACACCACCAACAGTTGGTAGTGTTTTTATTACATTGTTCTGAGAAGGATTTTGATAAATTGGATTAGTACTATTGGTATTTGTAGTAGTAGTAGTATTAGTATTCACTGATTGATTAGGCCAATTAATAGACTGAGAAGGCAATCGATTAGTAGAATGAATTGATGATGAATACATTGTTGGCATAAAATTATTCGGTTGTGTGTATTGACTGTTCAGATGTGGAGGGAATTGTGGTGGTGTTGTTGTGGTTGTTGTAGATGACTGAATAGGGATTTGTGGATTATGCATCAGTCGTGAATCCATTGTACCGGGTAAATTAGTTGGCTGTGATGAAAGAGGCATATTGATAGTTTGTGGAACAGACACAGTGGGTCGTTGATATAATGATGATGATGATGGCGGTGGTATCGAAGGTTGGATCATATTGACAGCATGTGGAACATTATAAGTCAATGTAGGTGATGGGCGATAATTGACGTTTGGCAGTGAATTGGATATCTGAAAATAAAAATAATAATAATGGTTTCAATGAGAATTAAACTTACAGGAAATCCTGGTGTTGGAACAGCAACCGGTTGCGTGTTCACATTCACTGGGAAATGTTGAGAATTGTACTGTGGTATATTGACCATTGGACCTCTAAAAGGTGGCTAAAACAATAAAGTAATACATAGAAATATAACAAGGGAAGATTTATTGTCAAGATTATTAAGTATAATCATCAGTCAATCATTGTTAGATCACCATTAGAAACCTGGAAGCACTGAAAGACGGCCGTTTCGTCCTGGTGTGGGACTCATCAGTGGCAGTGCGCATCCACGACTCCTGCACCTCACAGGATTCGAACTCGGGACCTTCGGTATTGTTGCGCGAACGCCTAACCATCGGACCACTGGGCTGGCATCCAACGGTGTGAATGTCTAACTCTAACTGATCTAGGGATTTTGCGCCACCTCACCCATTTGTCTTTGGTAGTAGTTACTGCCTACACCCGACAGGGTTGAACTCCATTGGTCACGTCACTCTGAGAATTTCCTCACAAAGCTAGTCACTAGTGAGCACGGTTACGATATTTTGGAGCAGAGTTTCGGAGGTGTGTGTTTTTACATATTTGAAATCATCCCATACCAGGACGAAACGGCCGTCTTTCAGTGCTTCCAGGTTTCTAATGGTAGTCTAACAATTTCGGATTGATGATTTCACATGTGTAAAAACACAAACCTCCAAAACTCTGCCCCAAAATATTAAATATAAAACAAAACTCATTTATCATATGTAAATGTTTGTCTATTCTGCTTAAATTAATGCATAGGGCGTAGGTATACGAACTAGTCCCTTGCTCAAAAGAAATTAACTATAACAAGATTGACACTTGAGACTCGTTTCACTAGTTCAAATCCCCTGTCAACAAAATCACCGAACTAGAATTTCACTTGGAAGTACATGACTAGTGCACATAGAAAAATTCATGAAATCAATTAGTTAACCAAACAACGGTGGTCAGTAGTGATGAACCGAAAAAAAACTACAAATAGAAGCGGAGTCTCTTACTGAAACTATACACTAATTTCGCAGAGATTTCCTAAGAATTTCAGTGTCATCATTTAGCTACGGATCGAATGTGCGCGTTACAAATGTTGAAACCATTGTGGATTAATTGTAAAATGATACACCGTTTAAATTGCAATCAGTTGTTTATAATTAAGTGTGACGATCATTTAAACATCAAGCATACCTAAACTCCACTTAATCAGATACCAAACTTAGTAACTTGAATAGTTAAGAATTTGTCATGAGAAGAGACCTATGGTACTAGATAGAGACAACCGTATCACCTGGAACGCTTTAGCAGTAGGCCGATTCATACTACCCACATTCACGGATCGAATCCAGGACACAACAGACACGATTATTAAAACAGCTTTTTTGGTAGTGTTTCATAGATATTGTTCAAAAAATAAATCATTTATTAAACAAGTGGTAATCAATTTCTTGTCACATAAGTCCAAATCATATATATATACATATATATATATATTAGGTCTTGTCAGTTCCCTCCCCCATGAAGTTGTTAACACACAAGCAACTATATACACATTAAGCTGTAAGCTAACCAATAGACAGTCAGTTGCAACGTAGAACTTCGTACGTATGTACATAAGTTCATGTTACAATATCACATTATCACAGAGACGCAAATGTCAAATCAAATCCCATAGTGATAAAGATAGTAGAGGTATTAATGGTAATGAAGAAGACTAGGGTTTGAAGATATTATTCAAGTATAATTCAGTGAGATAAGGTTAGAAAGACAAAGGTAGAGGTGCTGAAGAATCCAGAAGATTAGAATTTGATAGAGCTCAAAGTATGAATGCACTTACGTCATTGCAAACGATTTTGAGCCATGTTGTTCAAGGTCTCTAACCATTCGTGACTTTCGTCTCGCGGACCCCAACCAGGTAGTCTACATCTACCAACATGACTCAGTCCACTAGTTAGTGACTTCATGCATTTCTGCCATGTTTTGGTTTGGCTGCCCCTAGCTTTCTTCCAACCCACTCCTACACCACAAAACATAGCTCGTCGAGGCAGTCGGTGGTCAGGTATTTGTAGCACATATCCCATCCACATCAACTGGTGGAGTTTCACCACTTAATCAATCGATCTGCCATCCTTACCTAGTACTCGTTTCCTAACGACAGCATTGCTTACTCAGTTGTCCTACGATATACGAGCAATGCTTCTTAAACATCTATGATCGAATACTAGTAACCTACGAACATCATCTACTCTTAACGTCCATGTTTCGCATCCATATAGGAGAACGGAGCAAACTGCTGCGCAGTACACCCGTCCTTTGGTCAGCGAACGGATATCTCGCCTACGCCATAAGTGACGCAGGTTGGCAAAAGTCAATCGAGCTTTCTGTATCCACGCAGAAATTATTGGTTAAGCTAACCAATAATTATACCGTTAACTCATTGCCCAAAATTTCTTTCGAACTTATGTACAGTTGAGTATAAAAAGAAAAAAAGTACACATACATGAAATGGATTATACTTTGTTTGTATACCTGAGAAGGAGTAGTAGTAGCAGTAGCAGTGGCAGCAGGATGGTATGGTTGATTAGGTTGATTGACATTTGTTTGTTTATAGTACATACCAGCTGATGCAGATGGAATAATAAACGAGTTTACTGAAGATGGATTATTAGATGAAATAGTAGTAGCTGGAACGAATGATGAAGGCAATGTGACAGGATTTGTAGGTGGTAGATGATTTACCTGTTGAGATGGCAGCTGGCTTGAAGTAGCAAGGGTTGATGATGCAGGCCATTGCATTGGTCCTGAATACATAGTTGGATGAGTAGTAGTAGGTACTTTGGTTGAACGCATCGCTTTCATATAATCACCAAGTGTTGGAAATGAAGGTGTCGATACAGTTGGTCGATTAGATACAGGGCCAATTGTTAAATCTTTATGTATAGAAAAGGTAAAGAAGAAGAGGATATATGTTATTAGGAGGCATAAAAAAGAAATACTCATCTCTGTCTTTCTCTTTCGTAAGTTATCTCATTGAATTATACTTGTAAAATAGTATATTCGAGCCGCAATCTTCTCCGATTACTACTAATATTTCTACTAGTTCTACCAGTATTGGGATTTAAAGTGACAATTGCATCTTTGTGCTAATGTGGTATGGTCGACCTGAACTAATGTACTCAAGTACGAAGTTCTACGTTGTAACTGACTGACTAACTGACCGGACTAAATAAAACATAGATAGCCGAGACAGTCGGTGGTTGGGAATACGTAACACATGACCCAACCACCTCGAATGATGAAGTTTCAATACTGCATCAATTGATCCGCCATCCCACAGTTTCATGTTATAGTTACCACTTGTTGAAAGAACTGATGCTTCCAGTGGGATACAAATCCCGACCGTAGCTGTTACCTTGACGTGGTGGTCGGGCTTGCCTATCGTGATGACCCAACCGAGCTATATTGGCTGGAACATATGTTCCTGAAGGTTCTAAAATGCCAGGCAGGTCGATTGGAGAACGATGAGACTAAAAGCAGCTACTCAAGGTCTGAGGGCGAAGTCTTAATGCTGACTGACTGTAGAAAGGTGTGACAGCAGTAAGGTGTTTCCCTCGGACAACCAGCATCTGCAGCGATGCTGCCTTCTCACAAGGAACGAAGGGTTAGAAAAGGTCGACCCTAAAAATGTCACATCTCACTTTACCTCACGGACTTCCGTCTCCGTCGGTAAGGGTGCCCACTAAGGGCTTTTAAGAGCGGAGCTTATACTCAAAAAACCCTCCATAAAAAGTCCGTGCGTGATCGGCCTCAAGCAGTTGTCCCCTGGACTCTGCAGTCACGCACCCAGGTCTCCAAGACCAACACTAATCTATCTTCCTTTTCAGGTCCCTCAAGAAACAACCTTTCACGGTGTAGGCAGCCGGGAAGTGACCAACCGCCCTCATTAACCGTACCAGCACACGAGACCGAACCGGTCAAAATCAAATCCTTCGTACACCCTCTAGAGGGATACAAATCCATACAGCTCAAATTTTACAAACGGCAACATGAACACTCTAATAAGCTGCTGATCGGGACCAAAAGGACCAACGCAAAAAGAAAACTTACTAGATATAGGCTTTGATAATTCATCCATTGATAAACGTAATTGTTTATTAAGATCTTCAATAAATTGATTCAATTCTTTATCCAGATCTTTCAATTGATTAGTTAGAGTACGATAAAATTCAATGCCTTGTTTTGATTTCAATAGAATAGTATCGAATGATTCACCAGCTAGTAATATATTATTAATTTGATCAGAACGTCTGAAGTGAACAACAAACAAAAAATTAAGTAAAAAGATGAATAGAGATTATTATTATTAATTTAGATTATTTAAATGAGTTAGGCTTTGAAGAGAATTAATTTGAAAAATTACCAAATGAATAACTTGGACAGATAGATAGATAGATAGATAGATTGTTTAAAAGCAAATGCCCAACCACTGACTGCCACGTTGAGCTGTTGTTTTACGATGTAGGAGTGGGTTGGAAGAAAGCTAGGGGCAGCCAAACCAAAATATGGCAGAAATGCATGAAGTCACTAACTAGTGGACTGAGTCATGTTGGTAGATGTAGACTACCTAATTGGGGTCCGCGAGACGAAAGTCACCGATGGTTAGAGACTTTGAACGGCATGGCTCAAAATCGTTTGCAATGGCGTAGGTACATCCACTCTTTGTGTTCTCTCTAATTCTAACCTTCTGAATTCCTTCTAAATTTATCTTACTGAATTATACTTCTCGAATCATATCTTCGTTCCCTAATCTTCTCCATTGCTGCTAATACTTCCACTATCGCTATCACTCTTGGATTTGAACTGACAGTTACGTCTCTGTGCTGATGTGATATGGCAACCCGAACTTATGTACTGAATATATATATATATATATTTCAAAAGAATAGTCAAAGAGTAGGTCAGAGCATGCCGGTTGGCAGCTTATGCTCTCTATTAGGGGTAAGAAAGTATTAACATAATTGGAAACTTCATCATTGGTAACGGTGTCACTTTGTTTAGAATACCAGAAAGCAAACATAGTTAGTTACCTTGGTTTTTGATTACGTAACAGAAATATTTGTTTTGTTTTCTCGAATTGTATGCAAAAACACTGTCAAAATAGCACTGATACTAATATGTGAAAACTTAAGGTTTTCTGAAGGTTTTGAGAAAAAAAAATTGTAAAGGAAGTTATGTTTAGGACTGGTGTCATTCATACAAATGACTATTGAGATTGAGAGTTATGATTTTAACAGTTATGCATGATCTGTACATTTGTAATACTTAAATTTGTGCAGCTTATACAGATTGAGGTATAAATTGTTCTAGAGTCTTAGAAATTTACCAGCAAAGCAAGGCAGAAGATTTATAATGACAGTGTTTATCACTAATGACAAAGAGTTATGGAAGTTATAACTATAGTCAGTTACAACTTAGAACTTAGTACGTAACTACATCGGTACAGTTCACCATACCGCATTATCACAGAGAAGCAAATGTCAATTCAAATCCAATAGTAGTAGCGATAGTTAGAAGCATCAGCAGAAATGGAGATTAGGGTATAATTCAGTGAGATAAAGTTAGAAAGACAAAGATAGAGATGATGAAGAATTCAGAAGGTTAGAATTTGAGAGAACACAATTAATGAATGTACCTACGCCAATGCAAACGACTTTGAGCTATGTTGTTCAAAGTCTCTAACTATCGGTGACGTTCGTCTCTTGGACCCCAACCAGATAGTCTACACCTACCAACATGACTCAGTCCACTTGTCAGTGACTTGAGAAAGTTATAACTAACAGTATTTGCATGTTAAATGGCTTTATTATTGAAATATATGTGACTAGTTTTTATAGAAGTTACGAATCACGCAAGCTAGAAAACACTAAGACGTGCAGGTCTGTATGGATACCTGTTGTGGAAAGTAAAAATTATAGGAATACCTTATTCTAAAACTGTATGGTCAAAGCCTAGATTGAACAAGGGATTCTCAACACAAATCCATCCCTATTTAGCATTGTAAGGCTACAAACTTCCATTTGGAGCTTTCAATGGGCTACCCTTTATTGATCTGCATACTAATGCAGTTTTGTATACTGCTTAGCTCATGAAGAGGAGGAAATGTATAAACACTACTTTAAGATCATATCACACAAATATAGAAAACTCACTGGTCGACTTAGAATGTACCGATAACATATTGCTATTTGGTGAAGACGCTGACAAAATGCAGAGTCTTTTGACTCGAGATGCTGTTTTCCCCGTCGAAATGCGAAATGTTGCTTCATGATTAGCTTGTATCGGCACATGAACTAACTAGTGAGAGTCAAAAATACTCGTATATTATAAGTATTCGATTATAGAGGTCTTCGTAGTTTTGCTCGTATATCCTGGGACGATAGAACAACCAATACTGTTGTTAGGAAACCGGTAATACGTACGGATGGAAAATCAGTAAATGAAGTATTAGAGCTCCATCAGTTGAGGTGGTTTGGACATGCGTTACGTATGCCAAACGACCGACTGCCTCGACGAGTTATGTTTTGCAGTGTATCGTACACCTGCTCTTAATGTATTCTATTCCAAATCGATTTTGTTTTGCTAATAACCGCTTACCATATTTTTTTGATATTCTGTTACTATGCGAACTCACGAACGTATTTGGACAAGATAACTTTAATTTTCGTAACTTGTAATGTTTTCCGACAATTTCGATTGTTTTTGTCGCAAACAAAGACATTTTCGTCACCTTGTTTGCTGGAAGGGGGCTATTGTAGTGCCTCCATATTTATTTGGACATGTGTTACGTATGCCAAACGACCGACTGCCTCGACGAGTGAAGTGTTTTGCAGTGTAGGAGTCGGTTAGAAGAAAGTTAGGGGCGGCCAAACCAAAACATGGCAAAAATCTATGAAGTCACTGACAAGTGGATTGAGTCCCGTTGACAGATGTAGGCTAGCTGGTTGGGGTCGGCGAGACGATAATCACCAATGATTAGAGACCTTGAACGACATGGCTCAAAATCGTTTGCAATGGCGCAGGTACATCCACTCTTTGTGTTCTCTCAAACTCTAACCTTCTGAATTCCTCATAATCTCTACCTTTCTCCTTCTAAATTTATCTCACTGAATTATACTTCTCGAATCATATCTTCGCTCCCTAATCTTCTCCATTACTGCTAATACTTCTATTATTGCTATCACTCTTGGATTTGAACTGACAGTTGCGTCTGTGTGCTAATGTGTGGTATGGCAACCTGAACTGATGTACTTACGTACGAAGTTCTGCCTTGTATCTGTCATGCCTACACACACACACACACACACACAGATATAGGAAATATAAAAAGAGAGAGAGAGAGCAATGAAAAAAACATTTAGAACTAGAATGATTATCACTTTGGAAAAAAAATCTTTCAAAAGACAACACCAACAATAATAACACGTCATTTCACGCTTACTTTGTTCGAGCATCGGATAGCGCTTTCCATTTCGGTGCAAATTCTGCATTCAGATCAATTAAAGCCGATTGAATATTATCTTGTGCTTTTAAATTCTGTTTAATTATATTCACATAATGATCATGTTTTGTTTTTAAACGATTCTCAAACCAATCGTTCAGATTTTGTTTTGTTTCATCGGAAATCATCAATAGATCACTGTCTACATCATCTACATGTAAAGCACTTCTTAATTGATTGATTAATTCCACACGTTGTTGACGCATTTCATTGATTTTATCAAAAATTCGTTGAGATTCTTTAGCAATATTACTGATTGTTGAATCTGTCAAGGTTAAAAAATAAAGGGGATGGTTATTTATACTAAATGTACACCTACAATAAGATTGGTTGAAATTTGTCAGGGCCACAGAGAACCAATCAGGAATGGCCAAGCAAGGTCATTAGAAATGACCTACAGGACGAATGTATGTTATTGGTCGAGAAATGATTTCATTTTCTAGGGTGAAGGGATATATATATATATATGTACATACATGCGAATGAGTATTTATGTATATTATTTGGTAGTTAAATAGACTTTCTTTTACAATCTTTCCTTTACGCTGCATACATCTATACATTAAAACGATTCAGTAAACAAATTATCTAAAATTTAAATTTCTATTTCTTCATAATAGTTAAAATCTATACAATTTTTTAAATTGAGAACACGTTCAGGAATATAAGTTTTTCACAAGATCAGCTCTTACCATCAGATCCTTGCACAGTGTATTTTATCTAAACAGAGTATAGTAATTTTTTATGCCTTCGTTTGCATGCACGGATTTTAATGTATTTGCGTCTTGTTCTCAGTCGATCAGTGACAACGTAGAACTTCGTACGTGAGTACATCAGGATGCCATACCACATTAGAACAGAGACGTAAATGTCAGTTCAAATCCAGTAGTGGTGGAGATAGTGCAAGAATTACTGGTAATGGAGAATATTAAGGATTGAAGATATTATTCAAGAAGTATAATTCAGTGAGATAAGGTTAGAAAATGAAGAAAGAGACGAAGAGGAATTCAGAAGATAAGAATTTTAGAGAACACAATGAGTGGATGTGCCTGCGCCATTGCAAAAGATTTTGAGCCTTGTCTCTCAAGGTCTCTAACTATCGGTGACTTTCCTCTCGCGGACCACAACCAGGTGTGAGGGCGAAGTCGTACTGGTGACTGACTGTAGAGGAGTGTGACAGCAGTAAGGTGTTTCCCTCGGACAAGTTAGCATCTTCAGCGATGCTGCCTTGTCACAAGGAAGGAAGGGGTTAGAAAATATCGACCCTAAAAATGTCACACCTCACCTCACAGATTTCCGTCTCCGGCAGTGAGGCCTTTTAAACAAGAACGGAGGTAACACTTCAAAAAACCTTTCAAACAAAGGCCGTGCGTGACCGGCCTCAAGCAGCTGTCCATTGGACTCTGTTGTCACAATTACAGGTCTATAAGACCAACACCCACCTGCCTTCTTCTTCAGGTTCCTCAAGAAACAACCTTCCACGGTATGAGCAGCCGGGAAGTGACATCCAACCTCATACCCATGATAGCACACAAGACCAAATCGGTCGCAATCAAATCCTTCATACACCCCCCTAATATCTCTCTTATCTCCAAGACTAATTCTTCTCACATTCCTTTACCAACCCGCACCGATTATGTGCACGATTCGAGTTCTCGAAACGTTATTCCTGATATCCTCAAACTCCATACTAAACTAAAATTGCGTCTTGTTCTACCACAAGATCTAAATTGAGAAAGACGTGAATGAAGCGGGTGTTTAGTATTACATAAGATAACACTTGCCATGTGTTCGTGAACTTTTAAATGTCTATCTACAACCACATTCATAAGGAGTCCCAAAAAGAATTCAGCACAAACCCTGTTAACCATCTCTTTGGGATTACTCCGCAATAGTGAACGATTAGTTCATGGTCTCAGACACTGCTCATCATAACAATAATCACTGAAAAATTAGTAAGTATTAAACAACTATTCTGTGTTGGTATGAAACTTATCACCAGTGTGCAAACCAAACAAATTCGATGAAAATGAAAGGTAATTGAGCTGAACTTTATGTATCTGATAAACAGGCAGTAGTTAGAAGCCATGCGCTAGAGCTGAGGTAGTGCTACTCGATTGATTCTAAAGTAACAGTCGGTCATATGTGATTAGATTCAGTCAGTCAGTCAGTTGCAACGTAGAACTTCGTACGTAAGTACATCAGTTCATGTCACCATAACACATCAGCACACAGATATAATTGTCAATTCAAATCCAATAGTAGTAGAGGTAGTAAAGGTATTAGAAGTAATCAGAGATGCTAGGATTAGAAGATAGTATTCAAGAAGTATGATTCAATGAGATAAGTTTAGAAAGTCAAAACTAGAGGTGTTGAACTATCCAGAAGATTAGGATTTGAGAGAACACAAAGAATAAATGCACTGGAGCCATTGAGAACGATTCTGAGCCATGTCATTCAAGGTCTCTAACCATCGATTATTATTATCATCTCGCGGACCCCAACCAGGTAGTCGACAATTACCGACATGGCTAAGTCCACTCCTCAATGACTTCATGGATTTCTGCCAGGTTTTGGTCTGGCCGCCCCTAGCTTTCTTCCAACCTATTCCTACACTACAAAACAAAGCTCGACGAGGGAGTCGGTGGTTAGGCATACGCAACACATGTCCCAACCACCTCAACTGATGAAGTTTCGCCACTTCATCGACTGATCTGCCATTCTTACCTAGTACCCGTTTCCTAATAACAGCGTTGCTCACTCGGGTGTCCCACGATATACGAGCAATGCTTCGAAGACACCTATGATCGAAAACCAATAACCGACGAGTATCTTCTACTCTCATTGGCCATGTTTCACAGCCATAAAGTAAGACGGAGCGAACCACTGCGCAGTACACTCGTCCTTTTGTCAGCAAACGGATATCTCGCCTACGCCATAAGTGACGCAGGTTGGCAAAAGCCAATCGAGCCTTCTGTATCCGTGCCGAGATTTCGTCAGTCACCAGGCCATCAGCACTGATGAGACTCCCAAGATAAGTGAAGCGGTCTACACGTTCGACCACTTCACTCCCTATCACTAGTTCAGGTACCGATGAAACCCAATCTTGAAGCAACATTTTGCATTTCGAGGGGGAAAACCGCATCCCGAACATGCTTGCATTGTTGCTTAGGGTAGTCAGAAGACTCTGCATTTTGTCAGCGTCTTCACCAAGTAGGACTATGTCATCGGCATATTCTAAGTCAATAAGCGAGCCACCTGGTAGAAGGTCTACTCCTGAAAATTCAGACGAGGATAAGGTTATTTCTAGGAGCATGTCTATGATAAAATTAAACAAGAATGGAGAAAGTGGACATCCCTGACGGACACCACTTGAAGTAGAGAATTCCGGTGACAGTTCGCCATAAGCTCTCACTCGACCAGTGGTGTTTGAGTAGAGAGCTTGTATGAGGTTAATGTACTTCTTTGGTACACCTTTCAATGATAGACACTGCCACAGAACCTCACGATCAACAGAGTCAAATGCCGCCTTAAGGTCCAGGAAAACAACTATTGTAGGACGCCTAAATGTGTGTCTGTGTTCCAGGACCTGTAGTAGTGTGAAAATGTGGTCTATACAGCCACGTCCAGGTCGAAAACCAGACTGGTTTTCTCGAGTCTGCTCTTCACGAGCTTTCGTTAAGCGTCGAAGTATTACTGAGGCCAATATTTTAGATACTATATTAGTTAGACTTATTCCCCTGTGATTGTCACAAGAAGACTTTTGTCCTTTCTTATAGATTGGGACAATCAGTGATTGAGACCAGTCGGATGGGATTACGTCCAGTTCCCAGATTCTACCTAAGATCTCAGTCAACCTAGCTGCTAAAACTGGACCACCATCTTTAAATATCTCAGGGGTAAGTCTATCAGGACCTGCAGCTCGTCCTCGTTTCAGATTTCCTAACGCTTTTTCAACTTCATTAAGACTAGGGGGACTTACGTCGATTTGCCATTCAGGATGACTGGAGATCGTGGGTAACCGAAGAGTGGCTCGAGGCCAGTTGAACTGATCCCTAAAGTGTTCTGCCCATCGATCCAGTCTCCTGGATTGAGAATAAATAATAGTCCCGTCACTTTCTGAGATAGTCTCACTTACACTAGGATTCCTAATACCAGTTTCCTTGATAAGTCGGAAAAGTTGTCTACTGTTGCCGATCGCCGCTGCCTTTTCCATCGCTTTTGCTTTCGCCACCCACCACTGTTCGCGATCGTTACGTAGGCTTTTTATAAGTCTGCGCCTAAGTTGACTTCGTTCTTCATCATGTTCAGAGCCAGGTGGGGTGAGTTTTCGGGGATCCATCAGATCGGTGTTCCTGAAATATATTTTTCGCCTTATTATCATTAAGTAAAACCCTAAGAGGCTTTCTTACAGTGTCTTTCCTACGCCCAGTAAGCTTCAAACAAATACGCGCTCGCACTAGGGCATGATCTGAATCTAGACATGTGCTCCAGAACGAGCGACAGTCCTCTATCGAACCCCTCCATCGGTGGCTGATGGCGATGTGATCTAGTTGAGTCCAACGTTGAGACGACTTTGGAGGTCGCCACGTCAACAGATGCTTTTCCTTATGCCTAAAGTTAGTGTTTGCTAAGAATAGGCGGTTGTCTGAGCATGCTTGCAACAGACGGTCACCATTGTCTGTTCTCTCAGTCGCTACACCATAACATCCACCTAGGTGTCTCTCCTGCTCACTTAGTCTACCTACTTGAGCATTAAAGTCACCAGCCATTATTACTATATCAGAGCGCCTAGCTTTTTGGAGGAGGTCCGAAAGCTTTCTGTAAAACTCATCCTTAACCTCGTCTGAACTGCATTCAGTGGGGGCATAGGCAGATACGACGAAGAGGCAACGGCGATTGTCCCTATCTTTCCGAGTCCTTACTGTCCCGTTTAGTCGGACAGCGCACAATCGACTATCTACAGGGATCCAGTCAAGGAGAGATTGTTCTGCCCTACGACTCAATGCTATGCCTACGCCAGCAAGACCCCTGGAAGCAGCATCAGGGCTACCTGATACACGAAGAGTAAATCGAGCTGCTTCTTCGTTTTGACAAGGTGGAATCAGGTTAATGACTTTACTATAATCCTGTATGCGCGTTTCCGAGACGCAGCATATATCGATGGCACGAGATTCTAAAGTCCTAGCTAACGAAGCCTGTTGCCCTATTTGACACAATGTCCGTACATTAAATGCTCCAACATGTAGTCTAGAGCGAGGTTTAAGGAGACCAGGAACGACGTTTCGCGAACTCGTATCGTCTGCATTAGCTGTGCACTGTGATGAATGAATGTGAGAAGAGTTAGTCGTGGAGATAAAAGAGGTACTAGGGGGTGTAGGAAGGATTTGATTTTGACCAATTCCGTCTCGCGTGCTGTTACGGGTATGAGGGCGGTTATCACTTACCGGCTGCCCACACCGTGGAAGGTTGTTTCTTGAGGAACCTGAAAAGGAAAATAGATTAGTGTTGATGCGTGACCGCAGAGCCCAAGGGACAACTGCTTGAAGCCGGTCACGCACGGCCTTTTTATGAAATGTTTTTTGAGGATTAGCTCCGTTCTTAAAGGCCTTTAGTGGGCACCCTTACCCAAGGAGACGGAAATCCGTGAGTTAGGGGAGGTGTGACATTTTTAGGGCCGACCTTTTCTAACCCTTCGTTCCTTGTGAGAAGGCAGCATCGCTGCAGATGCTGGTTGTCCGAGGGAAACACCTTACTGCTGTCACACCCCTCTACAGTCAGTCAGCAGTACGACTTCGCCCTCAGACCTTGGGTAGCTGCTTTTAGTCTGATCGTTCTCCAATCGACCTGCCTGGCATGGTAGAACCTTCAGGAACATATGTTCCAGCCAGTATAGCTCGGTTGGGTCATCACGATAGGCAAGCCCGACCACCACGTCAAGGTAGTAGCTACGGTCGGGTGTGATTAGATTAGAAAGCTCTAAGTGAGAAACACGTTTGAGAAATAATGTATTTTGAATATTTCCCTCTACGCTTCGACGAATTGCAGTCCGGATATAACCAAGGATGAGTATTACAACCAATTAAGCGATCCTCTCCAGTACTAGCCGGGGGACTTAAGTGTGCAGATCGGGAAACTAGGCAAAGGGAATAGCTGTCTGGGTGACTGATTAGGACTTGTCAATCTTCAGGTCGCATTACAGCTATTGACTACTTCAACTGTGCACATAATACCTGTAAAAGCCAGAGTAGTTTATAACAATCGGAAGCATCTTTGGCGCTTTCATGATGTCAGTCTGGCTGTAAAAGGTCCGATTTACAAAGTATTGACGAGTGTAGTTTTTCACCATGCTTCTGAAACATGGTATACAACTTCAGTATCCTAAACGACTTTCTCTGTGTTTGATCGCTATTGTCTCAGAAGGATTGATGACATTCAGTGGCTAAACCATGTTTAGTAATGCAGAGGTTCACCAACGTATTCAGACACATTGACAATAATCCAATCGGTGTCACTATCTTATAGGACCAACTTTGGTGGATTGCACATGTACCATAAATGTCGTTCCAGACCGTTCCACATCCGGCATTATTTGCGAACGTTGAGAGTGGTTGGAAAAAGTGGAGAGGCAGTCAGTGTATGTCATGTTGTCATCGTATGAAAGGCAGACAATTTGAACTGAATTTTGTTAGAACTTCACGACTACTAGGTTGGAGTTCAACATATGCCGCAACTCACTGGTTTCAGATTTTATCAGAGATATCCATCTACTAACCAAAAGACGAGTGTATTGCACAGCAGTTTGTTTCATCCTACTTTGTGCGTATGAAACATGGCCACCAAAAGTACAGGATATTCGTAAGTTACAAGTATTCGACACAGTCAGTGTCTTCAAAACATTGCTCGAGTATCCTGGGACATCTGACTAAGCAATCATGATATTAGGTAACGACGGATGCTAGGTAACTAAGGCAGATCAATAAACGAAGTAGCGAATCTTCATCAATTTGGATGGTTAGGACATGGTGTTACGTATGTCAAACCACCGATCATCTTGATGAGCAATGTTGTCTGATGTAAAGAGAGGCTGAAAGAAAGCTAGCCGGGGGCAAATCCAAAACCACAGAAATCCATAAAGTCACTGACAACTGAACTGAACCATATTGACAAATGTATAGGTTAAGTGTTTGTGCGCTAGACCGAAAGTCCAGAATTCAATACGTACTTACAAGGTCATGCATGGATAAGCATTACGGACGAGTCCTATACTATGATGATAAGATGGCTGGCTAGCTATCCAGCGCTGCCAGGTGGACTAGCAACACCTTCCATCGATTCATGATTTCACTGCAAAAAAATTAATGACACAAATCAATCATTACTACTACTACTACTACTACTACTACTACTACTACTACTACTACTTACCAGTAACCAAATCATTCACAGATGATAATTTCTGCATAAATTCTTCCAATGATAATTTTAATACATCAAATGATTGTAATTGACTAGTGATCAATTCTTTTAATTGATTATTCGATTGTTTTGCTTGTTGATTAGCATTGGAAAGATTTTTAAAGCGTTCTTTTAAATTTTTCATAATCACATTGAGATTTTTTGTCTTGTCGGTTCCTTTTGTTTTCTAAATAATAATAATAATAATAATAATAATAGTAATAATAATAATAGTAATAGTAATAATGATGATAATAATAATAGTAATAATAATAGTAATAGTAATAATAATAATGGTAATAATGATAATAATAATAGTAATAATAATAATAGTAATAATAATAATAGTAATAATAATAATCGTAATAATGATAATAATAATAATAATAATAGTAATAGTAATAATGATGATAATAATAATAGTAATAATGATGATGATAATAATGGTAATAGTAATAATAATAATAGTAATAGTAATAATGATGATGATAATAATGGTAATAGTAATAATAATAATAGTAATAGTAATAATGATGATGATAATAATAGTAATAGCCCTGAAGTTACACTACTAGAGATAAATGACACGATAAAAATACTTTGGAAACATATGAAAGAAGACAGTCAATAATCTGTTCATTTAGCAAATGGAAAAAATCAGAAGATAAACTATACACACACACATCTTATTAGTAAAATGTGTCCTTTCTTTTTAAATTGCCTACTATGCCATCTAACTTGGAAATCTTCGTTCTTTACATTAGCAGTAGTAGTAACAGTATCATTCAGTATCCGTCAGTTAGTCAGTCAGTCAATCAGTTACAACTTCGTATGTACGTACGACAGTTCATGTTGCCATACCGAATTATCACCGAGACGAAATTGTCAGTTCAAATCCCATAGTCGTAGAGATAGTAGTAGAAGTACTAGCGGTAATGAAGAAGATCAGAATTTGAGAAAACACAAAGAATGAATGCACCTACAACATTACAAACGATTTTGAGCTAAGTCATTCAAAGTCTAACCATTGGGGACTATCATCTTGCAGACCCTAACCAGGTAGTCTACATCTACCAACATGATTCAGTCCATCTGTCAGTCAGTTCATGGATTCGCGCCATATTTCAGTCTGGCCACCCCTAGCTTTCTTCCAACCTACTCCTACACCATAAAACATCGCTCATCGAAGCAGGGTATGCGGAACACATGTCCCAACCACATCAACTGATGAAGTTTCAATACTTCATCTATTGATCTGCCATTTCTACCTTGTACTCGTTTCCTAACAACACCATTGCTTACTCAGTTGTCCCATGATACACGAGCAATGATTCGTAGATATCTATAACCGAATACTAATTACCTACGAATATCCTCTACTGTGACTGGCTGCGCAATACACTCGTCCTTTAGTTAGCAAACGGATATCTCACCTACGCCATAAGTGACGAAGGTTGGCAAAAACCAAGCGAGCCTTCTGTATCATTTATAGTATAAACGATCAGGAATAATAAGTAAGAGAGGATATAAGGAAGATTTTGAGTCTCATGTTCTAAGGGGAAACAACGAGTGAATACATCTGAGCTATTTCACACGGTTCTGGGTTATATCTCACACAACAAACTATTCAACCACTACTAAACGCGGTGAGTGAGCACACTCCAGACAGCTTGTCTGAGCCTATCAGTATAGATGAGTCCAAACTGTCAATTACTTTATGATTTAATGATATAATCCGCAGCTTTTGTCTAGCCTACACTTACACCAAGTGTCAAAATATTCATCAAATTTTTGTACCTCCAATTCTATTGGTCAATTCCTACTGGTAAATTTTATGGTCGTCCTGACTATCAATCTCACTTCAGATGTTGTTTTTTTATTGATCGTCTTAAATGTCAATGTCACAGACTTCGATGCTGTTCCCTATTCAACCTTGATGTATAATAAATCCGCATTATCTGTATGTAATGTTTTATGACCAAGATCCTCAGTCCGGGATCCTCATTCTTTTCTACACTCGGACCTCGTACGTTCTGGATGCGTGTAGAATAATACATGTTCTGCTTCATATCAAGTCTTCTTCTTTTACTCAATATGGGGGGTTTCAGACAATCGGATTAGAGTAGAATGTCGTGCCGCCGGATCCTCTACGTTCGCTTTCGTTTTATTACGACTAAGATAATAAAACTCATAACACAGTTCAAGCATATCGAAATGACATGTTTACGCACATGTGTAACAACAATCAAGCTAACACGAATTGTTCATCTCATAGAAAACAATGAAAACTTACAATTAACATATCAAAACATTCTTCGACATCTTTCATTTTAATTGATAAATTTTCAAATTCACTATCACCATCAACGCTTAGATGAACTAAACCTGTGAAGAAAGAAATAGGCAACAACAAAAAAGTCAGAAATATGCAAATTAAATTTCATTATGCCCCACTAAAAATTATTTCATTTGTGAATAAGTTGACATACTTGTTCGGATGCTTAAACAGAAATAGGTAGTTTTCTTAGCGGCTCACTCTCTCTCTCTCTCTTATTGAACGTTTTTACCGGAAAGTCTAAAATCTACAAGGCAGTGAATCCATAATGTGTCAGGAGATGCAGTCTCACGGTAGCCACTGGCCAGTGAAATATATTTAGAAAGAGAAAGATAGAGGTGATATTGGAATGCAGAAGATTAGGATTTTAGAGAACACAAAGAATGAATGCACCTGAGCCACTGAAAACGGTTTTGAGACATGTTATTCAAGGTCTCTAACCATCGATTACTAGCATCTTGCGGACCCCAACAACGTATTCAACACCTACCAACATGACTCAGTTCAGTTGTTAGTGACTTCATGGATTTCTGCCATGTTTCGGTTTGGCCGCTCTCAGTTTTCTTTCAACCTGTAAGCAGCAACCAACTGGTTGAAAGTCAAATGTATCAACAACAACAACTAAGCTACTGGTTCATAAAAAAACTTATATTATAAAAGTTAAAATATGACTATAGGTGGTAACCATAACGTGATAATCAAGCTTGCCTATTTTGCGATGATCCAATTCAATCCAATCATACAAACTGAAATATTCATTCCTTTAGTTCATACCACACATACCAGGAGTTTTCGTCAACAATCAAATAAATAGACTCAAAGTTGGAGACTGAATGAAATCATAATAAAGCCGACTTTGTACACGGAGGGATGTAACATCAGTAATGTATTTTTCTACAAATAACCAGCATCTTGACCAACATTGCCTTGCCACAACAAAAAAAGAAGTTAGCCAAATATCGGCACTGAGAATAACATACATCACTTTGACCTGAAGGTTTATGTCGCTGGCGCGAAAGGCTATTGAAGTACGAAGCTATTGTACATCAGTCAGTCAGGTCAGATGCAACGAAGAAATTCGTACATAAGTACATCAGTTCATGTTGCCATACCACATCAGCACAGAGATGCAATCGTCAAATCAAATCAAATAGTAGAAGAGGAAGTAAAGGTATTTATTAGAAGTAATCGGAGAGGTTAGGATTAGAAGATATTATTCAAGAAGTATGATACAGTGAGAAAAGTTTAGAAAGTCAAAACTAGAGGTGTTGAAGAATCCCGAAGATTAGGATTTGAGAGAACATAAAGAATAAATGCACCTACGCCATTGGAAACGGTTTTCAGCCATTTGATTTAGGGTATCTAACCATCGATTATTATCATCTCACGGAGACCAACCAGGTAGTTGACAACTACCGACATGGCTATGTCCACTACTAGTCAATGAATGACTTCATGGATTTCTTCTGCCATGTTTTTTGTACATCGAAAACTACACACACACACAAAAATGTTCTCAAAACACTTGTCCCCTTGGATATTCCATACTCCATAAAGTAATCCACAAATCACTCACTCTCTTACACTAGTTACTTTCCCTCAAAAACCAGTATCATCCTACCACACACAGTGTAGGCAACCGCGTGAACAATGCACAAAATAAAATCACTAGATTAATTTATTAATTAATTAGTTTTTAATAAAAAAAACCAACCAACTTTTTAATTGTTTCGACAATTCACCACTAGGATCTCTATCTATAGCATCCATACGAGCGAATAGATTGTAAAGTGTTTGAGGAATAGGTGGATCGACTGCTAACATTTTTGTTGGATCCAAATACAGTGTAGATAAAAATTTTCTAGTGAACAAATTTACGGAGAGAGAGAGAGAAAAGAAAATATTCCATTAAAAAATGTTAATAGAAGTGTGGAAAAATTATTTTGAAACAGATTTCCTTAAATTATCAGATCAGTAACAGGTATTCCTGTGAGATCGAAAAAAGGTGTACACATATATCATCTATAGGTTAAGACGGCCAACTGAGCAATATAGCCAGGTTGGTTAGGTACATGGTACTACGACAAGCGAACGAATGGATGAATGAGGTAAATTAACAGCACTTGTGCTGCAGATAACTCCGCCAGTAGAACCTTCGGGGCTACTGCCGGTCCCTAGCCGGGGTAAAGGAGGAGGGTTGGACATGGGGTTGGCGACCCCATTCCGTCAAAATCTAACTTGCCAAAAAAACGCTAACCAGAAAAAATAATTCAAACCATTTTAACTCTGCCCTGGGAGTTGGAGGAAGAATTATGACGTCGCGTGACGAAAGCCGAGTTCCCTCAGAAGTCACGGGGCTGATGTCTCTTCTGACAACCAGAGCAACCATTTTTTTAGGTACATGGAACGTTCGTACATTGTGGGAGACTGAAGACTATTTCAAGTTGCGGCAGAAATGAAAAGAGACAAGCCGTCACATGGAATCCTCAAGGCAAAAGGAAAAGAGGAAGGCCAAAGAATACATTACGCCGAGAAATAGAGAAAGATATGAGAGGAATGAACAAACATTGGACAGAACTGGAGAAGGAAGACCAGGACAGAGTCGGTTGGAGAAAACTGGTGGGCGGCCTATGCTCCATTGGGGGTAACAGGCGTAAGTAAGTAAGTAAGTGCTGCAGATGCCCAACTAGCCCCTAGCTCGACAGGTAATATTGTCTGGAAAAAAATGACAAGCGTTCAAATCGAATTATAGCATCAGTCTATGAAGCTATCGACAATTGAATTGACCTATACTGGTAGCCTTAGGAGGAGGCTACTTGATTGGAATTTACACTCGGCCACATCGTTCAGTGGTTGAGAAGTTTTTGTGTGACGATTCTTTTTGTAACGTGAACATTTTATCACTGGATATATGTTTTGCCAGAAAATGTCGATTATTGTTTTTTTTTTATAGTTATACCAACTCATAGTGTGGTGTGAGCTACTTATAAGTCGTATATGACGTGAGTGTCAACGTAATGTCTGGCAGCAGAAGATGGGGGAAGATCAAGAAGGGAAGAGTTAGAACACAATCGAATTTGTATGAAACGCATGAATAGTGACAATGGATTGATGTTTTGCAACAGGAACAGTCCAGTTTGATATGATGAACTGATATTTTGCAAATTAACGATTTAAGATATGGTTTTCCAATTTTACTGAGTAACTCTGTAATTTTCGTTAAATACAATTCGGTTGCCCCACCTGTGTTCTCGTTCATTACAATAGTATAGTGTTGAAACTTGAACAGATGCAATTCGCTAGTGAAATTCTCAGCATTGTTGTTTTATCAACTTTGTTAAATAATCTAGCTGTGTTTTAGTGTGACGAGTAGTTGAATGTTGAAAAATATCTATTGATAAACATCATTTGTTTACTAATGACCCCTCTAGGTAGTTATGTCCATATAACTGGATGGGATTAAGGATAATATCTGTGATAGGATTCACAGTCAAATACAATGACAATGGTAACATTTATTTGTTCAAATACTATTTTTGAGTACAGTATAAACAGAAATATTAACGAAATATACCGTTTCACAGTTAACCAAAGTTGAAAAATTTTAATTTTGAAGAAGCTTGAAACTGCTGGTTTTAACATTCATTCACTCCAACGCTTATTAACTAATCCTAGTGGAACATAGGTCGCCGATCAACAATATTTCGAGTCAGTCAGTCAGTCATTTGTAACGTAGAACTTGACACCTACGTACATATGTACCTATAGTTCAACTTTTCATACCACATTAGAACAGAGAGACGAGATTTTTAGGTCAACTCCAAGAGTAGTACCAATAGTAACAGTATTAGCGATAATTGAAAAGATTAGGCATGGAAGATACGTTTCGACGAGTATATTCCAGTGAAGTAAGTTTTGAAAAAGAAAGATCATGAGGGAGATTATGAAGAATGGATGCATCTACGCCGTTGCAAACCATTTTGAGCTATGTCGTTCAAAGTCTCTAAGCATTGGTTTCTATTGTTTCACGGACCCCCAACGAGGAAATCTACACCTACTTAACATGGTTCAGTCCCATTATCAGTGACTTAATGGATTTGTACGACGTTTCAGTGTAGTCACCCGTAGCTTTATTCTAGCCTACCCTTCTACCACACAACATCGCTAGTCTAGATAGTTGGTGGTTAGAGGCCATGGGCGTGTAACACGTGTCATCCATCTCAACTAATGAAGATTCACTAATTCATAAGTTGATTTGCTATCCTTACCTAGTACCATATTCCTGACACCAGGACTGCCCATTCGATAGTCCCAGAATATATATGAGCAATGCTTTTACGATATCTATGATCGAATACTAGCAACCTAAGATTATCCTTTATTTTTACTGGCCATGTTCCACACCCATTAAGAAGTTGAACGAAGCGAACTGCTGTACAGTAAACTAATCATTTGGTTGTCAGCGTCTTTACCAAATACAACTATATTATCTGCATATTCCAAGTTAACAAGTGAATTTTCCTGGTAGAAGGTCATCCCTCCTGAAAAATTCAAACGATGAATGTATCGTCTAATAAATTATGTCAATGACGAATGGAGAAAGTGAAGATCCTTGACGAGCACCACCAAAAGCAGTCACTTCAACTTGAATGACCTAGCAAAATCTAGCTTATTCGGACTTTTACGTGTATACGTCACACTATATGATGACAATTAATTACAAACCAGTGTTTTTCCCAAAATAAACAATGTGTAGTGAAAGATTTAAAATACAAAAATCTAAACAAGTAAAAGTTAAACAAGGCTTTCATCATAGTTATGTTCGTCACTTGATTCGCTTGAAGCTATTACGAGTTCACCTTAGTCAATAAACGCGAACGAGACAATTACCAGCGTCCAGGTAGGCTACCTTGAATCGCAAGCTGTAAAACAGAAGTCTTGGTAAGCGTAGAAAGTATATTCTACAATACCCAGCAATCACAATGCAATCAAGCACACAACTCTTGTTTATTTATACATCATAGAAACGTCCGTGGGACAGTTACGAAAATAGCACACTAAAATACACAGCAGCCAATCACAGCCAAGAATTTTCCTGGTGGGAAATGAAATCTCAAGGTCAACCGACCAGCCCATGCTCGCAAACGTGAAATCCAAAATTGAAGGCATTTATCAAGCGAGTTCTGGGGATCTAACATCCCGACAATCATCAACCTATCATCTACATTTATCTGCCATCTAGTCATAGTATTCCTAATGACCAAATACTCAGGTCAGATATTCATTCATAATAGACTGCGTTGATTGGTCTATCTGTTAACCAATCAATGACAAGTTAGTGAGTGAATGAATCAAGCAAATGCCAGAAGATTGTGTGTATTTCGTGAAAGGTTTGGTGTGTGTATCGCTAGCTCTTTACTATTAAATTTAATAGAATACATTTTGTTGCCGCATCTGAGTTCTTGATTTTACTTCGAGAACATTTGAGTGAAGTATAAGAAGGCAATATTTAGATATAATAGTGGAGGCTAGGAGAGAGAGGGAAAGGTTCAGTGCTTTGTTCATTATCTTTGTTTGAAAAAAATGGTACAAAATTCAATAAATGAAGCATTAAAATAAATAAAATTTAAAAAAAAATAATTGACATTCCACTTACTCTAATTCAGATTCTTTTGTATCAATTTCACCAGTTAAATTACGTAAAAGTGATGCCTTCATTTCACTAATAACAATAATAATAATAATTTGAAAAATAAGACAAAAGGTAGCATACTCTAAGGCAAAGTCAAGAAGAAAATGTTCTGCTCACTAGTGATTATTAGTTTCGTGAGATTCTCAAAGTTCTACTGAGAACACGTGACCGGTGAAGTTCAACCCTGTCGGGTGTAGGCAGTAACTACCGAAGACAAGTTGGTGAGGTTGCGCAAAACCTTTAGAATGATCAGAGTTAGACATCAGTACCGTTGGATTCCGGCTCGGTGGTCCAGAGGTTAGGTGTTCACGTGTAAGACCGAAGGTCCTGGGTTCGAACCCTGCGAATAGCAGGAGTCATGAATATGCATTGCTGATGAGTCCTACTATGCCAGGACTCACAATGAATCACTCATGATTTCAGAGTAAAACTACCATCTCCCTGGTACTTTAATGCAAAAACACTGTATAGTTAAGGAGAAGAAAATATACTTTAAACTAGTACACCAATAATATAATGACTTGTAATGTGTGTACTAATATATCGAGCCTGCATGGCATGATTTTCGGCTTCTGGACAAACTAATTGACCCATTCTACCTGAAGTACTATTCATATCTTTTGACCTTATCAATTATTCGCACATAATATTAGTAGTTTTCACTTCAGTCTGCTTAAATAAATAAATGTATGGCGTTGATCTTTCCACGTATCAGGCTTATAATTACTGCTGGAGCGGAAACGGAGTTCGCCTAAGTATGCTCTATACGGAAATGAAAGGGGAGATTTATTGCACAGCATATTCAATTGTTCTTACATACAGCAGTTAGATCGTGAGTCACAAAAAAGCCTTTTAAAGAATGTCCGGTTTCATGGAGAGAGAGAGTTCTAGGTGAGTATTGTACAATAACAAAAACAAAGAGGGACCTAAATATAGAAGTACAACAAAAATCATTGAGTTTGCATGTGGACAAAAATACTCTCCGGATGACCAAACTGAAGGTGGCTTTCTTAAGGTATCAACCTACGAGTCTGTAAACTATAAGTATCGTCCGCAAGGGAGTAGGGCAACATTAGGAGATGCATTCCTATCCTTTAATATGTTCATACACCATCAGTTCCATCGGGATCCTGAAGCCCACGTGAACCACTTGTTTGGAATCCGGGTTTTTCAACTCATCTAGATGAATCCTCTGTACCCACCAACTCGGTTTAAGACCTGGCCAGACACTCATTTTCCATACATTGAACTTAGTTAACAACAACCCGCCACAAGAAGACAGTGAATACAACATCCGCATGAGTAACTACATACGCGTGGCCATAGGATAGCATTTGAAGTGGAAGAGCGAACTCTGCTTACTCTCAATCATACCAGGACATTTACTAAGAAAAAACCCCAATTAAATGGTCAGAACAGGAAATTCAAATATTATTTTCCAAAACACTTACCTATAAATGGAAGCCGATTCTAACACATTCATTGGAATAAGCCGATGGAAAATATCTGGACCCCTGACTTCTGGATCATTATGATCAAATGGGACACCCTTAACAATGCAAACTCCTAAATTAATCATTTACGAAAAATAAAGAAAGGAACATGCTTTACAGTGTAATATAATAAGCTATAAGTAAATGTTTAGTGTCGATTAACAACCGGGAAAAGATAATTTGGAAAAAAATAGCATTTTACCTGGAGTATACTCCGAAGGCAATATAGTTTACATACAAGACATTTTACATACTGATTGACAGACTGACACAACTGATTTAGTAAGGTCAGTCTGCGGTTGTATACAGAGTTAGCTCAATGTAACCATTTTTTTTAATTATAACGGTAACTGTGCTTAGGTTTATTACACTCGATTTTACTAACCTGGTGCAGCAGGTGTACAACATGACATAATCTGATGGTTATTAGATTATTCCAGCTTGATAGTTACACCAGAAGTACATTGTTATGATATGCGATATTCGAGATTTGAACCTGATACCATGTTAATCGCACCCCCCCCCAAAAAAACTGACTATTTGAGTAAGAAGGCTAGAGTAGAAGAAAAAGCCTATTTAGTTACCGAATCATATGTACGAATACTTGTCTATGCGTATGTATATATTGCATTCCTTTGGAAAATGAATCCATTTTCTGACCAATCATATGCATTCGTCCTTTAAGACATTTCTGAAGGTCATCAAGTGGCCTTTTCTGATTGGCCCACTTTATTACATATTACAAAAAATTTCATATTAAACAGAGTTGGATAATGTTCAAATTACTTATTATTGACTTGATATTCAATCTCTTTAGGTTGGAATACTAGGGCAGTATCATAATTCAATAAATAAACTGTCAATCAATGTCGATTTCACGGATATATAATTATTTGTTAAGTTGCGTTAAACAACTTATCATACTTTCAAACAGCTCCCTATTGTACTGTACATTATGAATTAGTCTTAGATTACTCTAACGAAAACTAGGTAGAAACAATAATGGAGCGGAGTGAATGCATATAGCATACAACTCTCTTTCAACCTAGCACATAACAATAGCGTCATGCACTATCTCATCGCTCATGGCAGATCAGACAACTCGAAAGTCACGAGAACACCATTAGAGCATATGACAGGCTAGGTACCGCACCATCTCAAAAAATCAAAAACGAGGTAGCTCTGGATAGCCATTTCGTCATCATTGAAAGGAAAGGGTTGAAGAACACCTATAGTAGTTGTCAACATAACGAACCCACATTTTGCCTCACAAACGAAAAATTGGAAAAAAATCGGATGACTATCTTCCAAAAGAACGGGTATCCATACACCTTCATCAAAAAATATCAACTGAAACACATCGACATTGACTCAATTTGTCAACCAATTGAAAAAAAAAATTCATAGATAAATAAAGGACCAAGAAACATAACAAAGAGCATACAATCAAAATCAAGAGGTAGACAATGACAGGTTTAAGGGCAGTAACAACCAGTCAAGATCGAGGTCAACGGGACAAGCTATGAGTTAAACATGGAGAAATTTGAATAATTCACTTCCCTATCTGAAGTTTGAGCTGATGATGTTGTTCAGCAGAAGAATAATGAAAGCTCCACAACCAAAACATCCCCAGCTCAGAGAGAACAAAGCTCCATAATCACCATAATCACCTACAAATTGTCTTCACCACTACGATAGGTTATAATTCTTTCATAATGCCCAATGAGTAAGCATAGGATTTTTGAATATTAAGTCTAAACAAATCTAAGAGGGAGGTTTGCACAACTGGAAAATAGGTAACCCAAACTTTCAGATCCACAGTTCATTCAAACCCAGGATCGTCAGGTTCCATTGTAAGCCCTTAACTTTCAGTCCATCTTTAGTCCGCATGTAGTGATTTATCTCTGCAACTTCAGTCAATGCGTGAAGATACTAAGCGGCCATATTTTAATGTCATTGGTCAATACATGCCTCATATTCGACATGGTTGTTCAATAATATTGAAGTAGGTCAAGCAGAACAAGTTACTATACAATATGACTGGCAGTTAGTTACAGGCTTTCAATTATCAAGTCAAGACATATCAGTTTCTGCAATACAGTCTATACCACAGTGATATCGTCTCAGTAAACGACAAAAAAGATCAAAGTTTATTCTTGAGTAGAATACTAATAACAGATAATCACTTAAAACAACTAATGACCTATTTAAATCTTCTAAAAACACTTAACAAACACGCATACCTTTAATCTGTTCAAGCAATTCAATTTTTGGAATTAATTCATGATATATAAAATCGTTGTCTTTTGTAGAACTTGTTAACCTGAATAAGAAAAAAATTATTGTGAACAAATAGACACACATGAATTATAATAATATATAACCTGGGTTTTTTCTGAATTGATAGATAACTTGAATGTGTAAATTATTATTGGCCATTTTGATCTCAACTACCCGTAACAGTACACCAGACCGAATCGGTCATAATTAAATCCTTCCTATACTCCCTAATATCTCTCTCTCTCTCGACTAAATACATCTCTGAGAAAAAAAATTTTCATTTGAATAAGGCTGCTGTTTGCTGGTAGTTTAAGTTTCGCGTTTTGTTAGAGTTAGTGTTTACAACAACACAAAAATATTCGTTTCTTCACTTGAAGTGTTAGTAGTTTGTAATGAAAACTTGTCACGTACCATGTTAGACAGCAACTTCACAGTTATAAGTTACGAACATCTTGATAAAGTAATACAGAAAATTTACGTATAGTAGTCATGCATTGGCTTAGATTAACAACCAGCGACTGTATAAACAGACTAGTGTCCTGGTTAAGTCAGTTTGCTTTCTGTTCACAACGTTATAATCTAGGATACTATCTGGATGGCCTAACCGAAGGTGATTTCCTCAGGAAGACCACTCACCGAGCCTTTAAACCTACAGATCCAGTAGAAAAGACAGAGAGACAACGTTAGAAGATGCAATCCCATCGAAGCCGGTGGTAAATAAAATATCCATACGCCATCTGTTCCCTGGAGATGGAGGAACTCATATGAACCACCTGTTGGAATACGAGTTTTCCAACTCATCTAGGTGAATCCTCTATACCCACCAACTCGGTTCAAGACACGGTCAGACACTCATTTTTCGTAATCTTAAATTAGTAAACAAAATCCCACCACAGGAAGACAATGAATACGACTTCCCTATTAGTAACTATATACGTGCAATCATATAAAAAAGGACCCTCTTCACTCTCGGTTGTGCCAGGGCATTTGAGGGCTAGGTTTACAAAAACTAGTGTAAATGCAGAGGGATAAAAAATTAAACTGGTTAGTAAAAGTTAAAATACTAGCCCGTATATAAAGATTTGTGTGTTCTTGCGATTCATTCTCAATCCAGAAGATTGGATTGATGGGCAGAACACTTTAGGAAGTGAAGTAGTCGAACGAGTAGACCGCTTCACTATCTTAGGAGTCTCATCAGTGCTGATGGCCTGGTTTGTGACGAAATCTCAGCACGGATACAGAAAGCTCGATTGGCTTTTGCCAATTTATGTCATTTACGCGTTGGCGAGGTTTCTGTCTGCTTACCAAATGACGAGTCTAATGAGCGGTGGTTCGCTCCGTCCTACTCCATGGCTTTGAAACATGGCAAGTAAGAGTAGAAAATAATCGTAGGTCGCTAGTTTTCGATCGTAAATGTCTTTGAAGCATTGTTAGTGTATCTTAAGACCACCGGGTAAGCAATGAAGTCGTTAGGAAACAAGTACTAGGTAGAAATGGCAGGTCAATAGATAAAGTATTGAAACTTCATCAGTTGAGGTGGTTGGAACATGTGTTACGTATGCCCAACCACCGATGCCTCGACGAGCTATGTTGTGTAGGAGTAGGCTGGAGGAAAGTTAGGGGCGGCCAAACCAAAACATGACAAAAATGGAAAAAGTCACTGACAAGTGGACTGAATAATGATGGTGAAAGTAGACTACCTTGTTGGAGTCCGCGAGACGAAAGTCACCGATGGTCAGAAACCTTGAACGACATTGCTCAAAATCGTTTGAAATGGCGCAGGTGCATTCATTCTTTCTGTTCTCTCTAATTCTAATCTACTGAATTTCTCATCATCTCTATCTTTCTCTTTATAAATTCATCTCACTGAATTATACTTCTCGAATCATATCTTCGCTCCCTAATCTTCTCCATTACTGCTAGTACTTCTACTCTTGCTACCACTCTCAGATTTGAACTGACAGTTGCGTCTCTGTGATAATGCGGTATGGAAACCTGAACTGATGTATTGATGTACGAAGTTGTACCCTGTAACTGACTGACTGACTACTTTGAAGATGATAAAACAGAATAAATTTCTGTGTATAATAATTCCATACTCGGGTAGATGCTTTCGGTGTGACGGTCTGTGTGTTAATTAGCTTAATTGAGAAGCTTTCATTGCTGCTTTAGATATTTCCGGAGCACGATAATAATATAAGGTATCTTATCTTACAGTATTCTGCACTCCTTTCTTTCCTGCAACTACCTAATTACACTATTGAGTCAGTTGTAGTGAAATTTTTTTTTATCTTACATGCATGTAATATACAAACTTACTTATTGGAGATCAATTCCCCAGCATAAGTGGTACTGGCACGATAAGTGCCACTTGAAACCATCATAGATGAATTCTCTGAATCTTTGAAGCTTTTCGCATTTGTTTTACAATCTTCCATGTGATTATTAGCAAGTGTAAACCATGCTATCGCTTTACCATACACCTTGTTTTCTTCTTCATTCAAACCAGCATAATAAGCCATGATTGATGAATAAAAACTAGTCTTTATTTGACATCGACGACGCCATTCCTGATATTTTTTAAAAAAAAGGCACACATTAAAATACAGACAATTCTAAAACACAAAAAAAAGGACATTCAAATTCAATCATATATTGTCCACAAACCACTGAACTATGAACACAATTTGATACAGTGTGGTCTTTACCTTACTTATTATACAGAAGTAACTTGATGTTTTTGAATGACATGGCTCAAAATCGTTCGCAATGGCGCCGGTGTATTTATTCTTTATGTTCTCTCAAATCCTAATCGTCTAAATCCTTCAACCCCTCTAGTTTTGACTTTCCAAACTTTTTTCACTGAATCATATTTCTTGAATATCTTCTAATCCTAACCTCTCCGATTACTTCTAATACCTTTACTACCTCTTCTACTATTGGATTTGGATTGACAATTATATCTCTGTGCTGATGTGGTATGGCGACATGAGCTGATGTACTTAGGTACGAAGTTTTACGTTGCATCTGACTGACTAACTGACTGATGTTTCGTTATTCAATGTCAAAAAAATTAAAATATATCAAATAAATGGAAGCATTGAGTGCTATATAAGTCAGTTAGAGTGAGTCAGATGCAACGTAGAACTTCGTACGTAAGTACATCAGTTCATGTCGCCATACCACATCAGCACAGAGATGTAATTGTCAATTCAAATCCAATAGTAGAAGAGGTAGTAAAGGTATTAGAAGTAATCGGAGGGGTTAGGAATAGAAGATATTATTCAAGAAGTATGATTTAATGAGAAAAGTTTAGAAAGTCAAAACTAGAGTTGTTGAAGAATCCAGAAGATTAGGATTTGAGAGAACACAAAGAATAAATGCACCGGCGCCATTGCGAACGATTTTGAGCCATGTCATTCAAGGTCTCTAACCATCGATTATTATCATCTCGCGGACCCCAACCAGGTAGTCGACAAATACCAACACGACTAAGTCCACTCGTCAATGACTTCATGGATTTGTGCCATGTTTTGTTTGGCCGCCCCTAGGTTTCTTCCAACCTATTCCTACACTACAAAACAAAGCTCGACGAGGCGGTCGGTGGTTGGGCATACGCAAGACATGTCCCAACCACCTCAACTGATGAAGTGTCACTACTGCGTCTATTGATCTGCTATTCTTACCTAGCACCCGATTCCTAATAACTTTAGTAAGTAAGTAATATTTAGTAAGGGATCATCTATTAACAACCAATGTTAAGTATGCTAATTTTATAGAGGTAATCAAATTCTACATGTTGTGATTAGGTTTCTAGTTAGAACAAGCATGATATCAATTACTAGCTGCATAGACAACGTACGCTGTGCATAGAAACTGATAATTTAGTTCAGTAGCTGAGATTATGTTTACGTACTTAATATTAAGTTACACTTGTTTGGATATTAATTAGTGACACAAACTAACTGTTTGAAACCAAGGTTAACAGTGGTTTAAGTCTGTTACCTAATGGCTTTTTTTAAATTCCTAACAGGATGAGTAATTGATTGATAATCTTCCATCAATCGTTTGTCTGACATAATATGTAATCACTATTCTGTTCGTAAATATTATATTAACGAAAGGGGGCATTGAAATTAGAAACAAAACAAGTAAGAAAATACCTAAGTCGTACAGAGACAAATATAACAGTAAGACTGAAAAAAAACACGTCAGTACAATCAGTCAATCAATAGCAACGTAGAACTTCATACGTAAATACATCGGTTCATGTTGCCATACCCACATTAGCACAGAGATGTAATTTTCAACTTAAATCCAACAGTAGTAAAGGTAATAGAGGTATAAGCAGTAATTGGAATTTTAGGGTTCTACGATATTATTCAAGAAGTAGAATCTGGTGAAATATACTTAAAAAGATAAAGGTGATGATAAATTCATAAGCTTAGGATTTGAGAAAACACAAAGAATGAATGCACCTACGCCATGTCATTCAAGGTCTCTAACCATCGATTATTATCTTCTCGCAGACCTCAACCAGGAAGTCGACACCTACCGACATGACTCAGTCCATTTGTCAGTGACTTCATGGATTTCTGCCATGTTTTATTAAATGTGTGTCGACAGTTAACACTTCTCAATTCATTAGTTGTTGTGAATATTAACAGTACTACTTGGAATACACCTACCTAACCAATAATACTTTAAATTCCAGTTAAGTTAATTTAACCAATTCAAATAAAACAGAGTCAATTTAACAGGTTAAAATGATTTAAATATATACATATATATGTATTATTTTTTCTTCATTTTGAATTTGTACTGATGATGAGAAAATTATCAATAAACTATATGATATTCACATAGCACATTTATACAAGTAAGTAGAAATTCTCAGTTACAGAAAGCAAAAGGTATGGGGTAATAATGACTAAAAAAAGAAACATACTTTGTAATATTTTTGAGGGACTATTTTATCACTAGACTCAAATCCTAACAGCTGAGCACCAATATTTTCATAAATTTCCATAATGTATTGAGATAATTTCGCAGTTACATTAGCTGGTCTATTATCCAATATGGACTTTTCTACAACGCATTCTTGAGCTTGTACCTGAAAAATTATTATTTTGAAATGAGATTGCCAGTGAATTAGTTATTCGATTAAAAAAACAATACACTTGAATAAAAAGATCATATATCCATGTTTTTGAAAATTAATTATACTTGTCATGTTCACAGAAATCTTTGTTTCGACTCGTCGAGCTTTGTTTTATAGTGTAGGAATAGGTTGGAAGAAACCTAGGGGCGGCCAGACCAAAACATGGCAGAAATCCATGAAGTCATTGACAAATAGACTTAGCCATGTTGGTAATTGTCGACTACCTGGTTGGGGTCCGCGAGATGATAATAATCGATGGTTAGAGACCCTTAATGACATGGCTCAAAATCGTTCGCAATGGCGCCGGTGCATTTATTCTTTGTGTTTTCTCAAATGCTAATCTTCTGGATTCTTCAACAACTCTAGTTTTGACTTTCTAAACTTTTCTCATTAAATCATACTTCTTGAATAATATCTTCTAATCCTAACCTCTCCGATTACTTCTAATACCTTTACTACCTCTTCTACTATTGGATTTGAATTGACAATTATATCTCTGTGCTGATGTGGTATGGCGACATGAACTGATGTACTTACGTACGAAGTTCTACGTTGCAACTGACTGACTGACTGACTGACTTGTTTCGACTCAGGAAAAAAATTATATATATATATATATATATATATATATATATATATATATATATATATATATATATATATATAAACGAGCGAGCGCCTAAATTATGGTTTTAATTAAAAAGTTTGGGAAGACCAGTCTCAAATCGCTTTCTTTGGCAAAAGTCCAATAAAAAATGTCGTATGAGAATCCTACATGTGTGATTATCAGATTGTAAAAGTATCTGGTTTCAAATAGATCACAACCACTGTTTGCTTTTTAAACACTGACCTTAATCCCACATAACCAAAGTGTATGAATTAGCAGAATAATATTTACAAATTATGGATTAGTATAGATCGAAATAGATTAGAGTTGATCACATATGTTCATTCTTATTCCCCCTTCACGCTGTGGCAATAGTCATCAAATCTCTTCAGTTATTGAATATATGTTCGTAATGTGACTATATTTAAACCATGTACTATCAGCGTTTAGATTTTTTCACAGTGATAGATAATATTATAGATCCAATGCAAACTCCAGTTGGTGTTATTTAGTAACTGGAAGTGATGGTGTTAGTGATTGGATATGAAATCTTAGCGCTACTTATTAAACTTTGTGATCAGTTAAAAACAAAGCATTTTAATATCCACAAACAAATGATAGAAATACTCAGTAGTAAGGTGAATTTTTAATTCCAAGGAAGGTTATTAATCTTCAGAGATTCATATTCTAGAAGTTTACAACCAGTATCCCGAACTGCAATCACTTGACTACCTTGAGCTTTATGGACAGTAAACTGAATCCTATTTCACTATTACTGAACTTTAGTGAGATTATTAATCGACAAACAGAGTAAAAAAACAACTTACTAACATCAACGACCCGAAAAGTAGCATAAGATCATTGTTCAAGTCCTTTACACCTGATAAAGGTAGATGACGCTCAACTAGTGTATTCAGAGCCCAAGATGCACATTGAAAATGAGTACAAGCGATTTTCATGCTCTGAAACATAAGAGTAAATATAACCTGCAGTATATATCGAAACCTGAAACCATGATTTTCAAATAAAATGAAAACAATTCCCAAAACCGAAGCTGCTACCTTGACGTGGTGGTCGGGCTTGCCTATCGTGATGACCCAACCGAGCTATACTGGCTGGAACACATCTTCCTGCAGGTCCTACTATGCCAGGCAGGTCGATTGGAGAACGATGAGACTAAAAGCAGCTACCCAAGGTCTGAGGGCGAAGTCGTACTGCTGACTGCAAAGGGGTGTGACAGCAGTAAGGTGTTTCCCTCGGACAACCAGCATCTGCAGCGATGCTGCCTTCTCACAAGGAAGGAAGGGTTAGAAAAGGTCGACCCTAAAAATGTCACACCTCCCCTACCTCACGGATTTCCGTCTCCTTGGGTAAGGGTGCCCACTAAGGGCCTTTAAGAACGGAGCTAATCCTCTAAATACCTCTCATAAAAAGGCCGTGCGTGACCGGCCTCAAGCAGTTGTCCCTTGGACCCTGCGGCCACGCACCAACACTAATCTATCTTCCTTTTCAGGTTCGTCAAGAAACAACCTTCCACGGTGTGGGAAGCCGGGAAGTGATAACCGCCCTCATACCCGCAACAACACACGAGACAAAATTGTTCAAAATCAAACCCTTCCTACATTCCCTAATACCTCTCTTATCTCCACGACTAACTCTTCTCACATTCATTTATTACAGTGCACAGCTAATGCAAACGATGCGAGTTTGCGAAACGTCGTTCCTGGTCTCCTTAAACCCCGTA
>OX103971.1:81054974-81110936 GCA_944470395.2 Schistosoma turkestanicum | reverse complement strand
CCTGTGATCCGTCGAGCTCTTCCACCGTCCTCATGTGTGATTTTTTTGGTTTGACATCATAAATAAAGTTCAGTAAAGAAGGTAACAATACAAAATAGAGTAATTCCAAGGTTCAGTTCAAAATTACGATAAACGATTAAAATTCCAAATGTTTCTTTATAATTCTTAATAATCCGAATAGTTCCAAAATATATGAGTTCCGACGAATATTTCCAAGGTATAATCCACGAAAGAAGAAATTTCCACAAAGTATAATCCACGAAAGATGAAATTCCACAAAGTATAGTCCACGAAAGAGGAAAATACCAGACTGTAGATTTTATTTCGCCAGTGGCTGTCCCAATTGTTTCCAATAGAAACACTCCTGTACGTTCCTCCTAGATCCAGGTCCCAGCCAAATCAAAAGGGCAAAATTCTAGGAAAACGTTCTTATTATTAAAATGGAAATACAGGATCTTACGGTATTTGTGTTTCTTCCAGGGTTAAATTACTCGCAGAGTATCCAAAACAATAACTAAGTAAGGACACTAAGTCCAGCAGCACCGCGTCCATCCAAAAATGTGGCGGTAGCCATATTATATCAGATTTAAACAATATTTGTACAGTTCAGAAGCAAACACAAAACTTCAATATAAGTACAAAATATAGAAAGAATAACAATATACAATGGTAAAATCTCAAATTGGAATCAAACAAAATACCAAAAATGTCAAGAGAAAAAGTCCATCAGGTCATAGCACAATATGTAAACATGGAGGGATTTTCCAAAAACACAAAACATTCAAAAAGAGTTCTACAATATCATCCTTAGTAGAGAGTGAACCCATTAAACATGAAGTATCATAAACAACTTGCCTTGCGTTCCGGGATTCTTCATGAGCTTCAACCCTCTTCGTGCTTGATTTCATTCGAGAACTCATAGTTAATTGGAATTCAACGGAAAATAAATAACAAATACGAAATATTAAGTTTTAACCGGTAAATCTTCTTCGTCAATGAAAATCCAAAAAGATGGAAAGATCGTTTTCGAAAATACAGTTTGATCAAGGCTAAAGATAAGTAATCCAAAGTTCTTCTTCCAGGAAGTTTGATATTGTAAACGATGAAAATTCCAAATGTTTCTTTGTTCTTCCTAATAGTTGGACTGTAGATGGATTTTCTACCCTAGCAGTTCACTCCGATTCCAATACGTGCAGGTTGGTACTCGACATCCCAGATCCAAAACCAAAACACAATGATTCTGGGAGAAAACGGTTATTATTACACCTTCCAAGTCCAATTTACCGTGATGGGTATCCGTTTCTGGAAGAATAAGTGCTTCCAGTCCGAATTGCTACGGTATCAAATCCAAATATGGCTGTAGCCATATTAAATATCAAATTTAAACAACATATGTACAGTTCAGAAGCAAACATAAAAACTTCAATATAAGTACAAAATATAGAAATAATAACAATATACAATGATAAAATCTCAAAATGGAATCAAATAGAGTACCGAAATGTCAACAGAAAGAGTCAGTCATATCATAACACAAATATATACTTATGGAGGGATTTTCCAAAAAACAAAACATTCAAAAACGTTTCTACAGGTCTCCCGTGAGAATGGTCAAATCCTTTGGTGTACATCTGTCGACGATCGACTGCATCCTTTCGTAGAATCCATCTTTAACTTCGTCATTATAGTCACTGATAAGTGCATAGCATTGGATGACGTTCATTGTAATATCCTCTTTCCTTGTTTTGAAGGATGTATTATTGATCCTAGGTCCATGAGATTCCCTTCCTGTCAGTGCTTTTTGTGCATGTTTGGACAGCATGCAAACAACTCCTTGTATATGTGAAGCATTTTCCTCTTCATGACCAGAGTATAACAGCAGTTCGCCTAAAGCTAGTCTCAGTTGTCCTACCTGTCTCCAGTGCGTTTCACTGATATCGAGTATCTCGAGGTTGTGTCTTTTCATTTCTGCTGCAACTTGAAATAGTCTTCCAGTCTTCAGCAATGTACGAACGTTCCATGTACCTAAAAGGATGGTTGCTCTGGTTGTCTGGAGAGGCATCAGCCTCGTGACTTCCGATGGAACTCGGCTTTCCCCACGTGACGTCATAATTCTCCTGGGGCAGAGTTAAAATAGTTTGAATTATTTTATACTGGTTAACGTCTTTTTGGAAAGTTAGTTTATTTGGTTGGATAGGGTCGCCAACCCCCTGCCCAACCCATCCTCCTTCATCCGGACTTGGGGCCGACAGTGGCGGCGAAGTGTCTATAGACAGAGTTGAATGAAGTCCATAGCCAGGAGTTATGCATACGGGCCTCTCATGGACCAAAATATCACAGCGTTAGTTGAAAAATATATGCGGTGTCAGCGAGCGTCAAAGGCGAATGCCAAAGTTCCGCCAGTTTTATACCCCAAACCTGATCATCCATGTTCCAGGATACACGTTGACTTCGCTGGTCCAATCAATGGAACTACGTACTAAGTTGTGGTCGACGCCTTCTCAAAATGGCCAGAAATCAGCCTCGTTATGCTGCCCATGACAACTAAGACAATACAGCTCCTGACCGAAATTTCCTCTCGAAATAGCCTACCAGATGTGATCGTATCTGACAATCGATCTCAATTTACCTCCACACAATTCCAAACTTTCTGCTAACGGCTAGCCATTAGGCACTTACGCTCGCCACCATATCACCCGCAATCGGATGGACAAGCGGAGAGGTTTATGGATACGTTTAAATGAGGAAAGGCTCAATCAAAAGGGGAGAGGACACCAACCGATACGTTACAAACTTTCTTGTGCGTGTTGTACGTCCCCAGCAGAAATCCTGATGGGAAGAAGACTGAAAACGATCCACAGCCTGATGCATCCGACTAATGCACAAACATTCACAGAGACAAAGCAGCAAAGGCAATCCTATTACGAGTCGGGATTCCCTGTGTTCGCCCGTGACTACAGAACAAGTTATGGTCCATGGGTAGAAGCGCGAGTGATCAGAAGAGTTGGGCGAGTTATGTACGAAGTAGAGGTAGGAGGAGAAAGGTGGTCACGCAATCGAAACCAAATGCGCAAACGGCTAGCCCCAGATTGTGCATCAAGAGCAGAACATCTTCCTCTTGACATCCTGCTTGATACCTTCAACCTACCGGCAGACCCCCACGAGAAGAAGCTCAGTCACAAGCTGATCTCCATTCCTAAAGGTATCCTCTCAAACAGTCAAGATTCAAGTCGACTTTAGGAGAGCACACTATTAAAAAGGGGAGGAGTGTTGAGGATGTAAGATCCCCAGAACTCACTTCATAAATATCTTCATTTTGGTTTGATTTCATGGACCGATCAGTTTACCTTGAGATCACATTTCCCACCAGGAAAATCCTCGGCTGTGTTTGGTTACTGTGTCATTTTAGTGTGCTATTTTGTGACTGTCCCAAGGACGTCTCTATATAGCATAAATAAACGCAATTCGAGAACTTGAATTCATTGTGTGCTTGCTGGGTGTTTGTAGAATACAATTTCTATACTATAGCAAGACCTCTTGCTGATTCGATTTGGTCAAGGGATCATATTAGCCTACCTGGACACTGGTTCATTGTTTTGTTCTCGTTATTCGACTAAGGTGAACTCGTAATAGTTGAAGCATACCCTCCTTCCAGCCTTCCTCTATAATTTCAAGTACATTATGGAGAAAAAATTTCAACTTGTGGCGTTGTAACACATCTCTGCCTCAATCTCCTATATTTTGCTCATGTTCAAATGTGCTATTTTATTTTCTCGTCAAGCATAAATTCACTTGTTAGTGGGGTTTAATGTGGTCGGCTGACAGGAAATTCAAGACCTGAGTAATTTTTTGGAGAACTGATGCTCCTTGGGAGACTCGATTCCCATGTCTGCCAGTTTTAGAGTCAGAGACGTCACTACCTAGGTATTCGGTCTACAGCGGACTGACTACCCGCAAACATCTTACAACAAAACACAATGCAGGTAGTATTACATGTGATCACTACGATTATTGGCCAACTTATAACTTGATCAATCGAATTCGATGAACGCTAAAGTCTTCTCCTAATCTCCAATCTTCTGGATTTTTCATTGTATTTTTTTGTGTCTTTACAAGTTAATTTCACTAGATTAAACATCTCGAATCATGTCTTCGATGAGTAATCTTTTCCAATACTGTTGACACTTATAACCAAGAGTACTATTCTGAGATCGAGCTTAGCAATTTCATATCTATTTTAATGAGAGTATGACAATATGAACTGATTTATCATACGTATGTGCCGAATTCTAGGTTGTAGCTGACTGACTAACGAAAGCTTAGGCAAACATGATATTGATAAGTCACTCAGATCAGTCAATACATAGATTTCAGCGTTCAACTTTTGTTAGTGATCTCACTTATTCTATACAGATTTCTTACTGTTTATTATTCTTCGAACACTTTACAAGGCTCAGCTAGTCTCCAATATCGAAGCACGGCTTTATCAGGTGTATAATTATATTTTAACAAACGAAGTTGAATGTGAACGAATCATAATGATTAAGACGCTAGTCTTTTCATAATTTCGACACAATAGTATTGTCAAGGTTTCTCTAACAACCACTCAGTAGCGTCGATTACCTAAGAATGCGCTAATCGATGTGCTCCCACAGTGTTGAATTGGACACGCTTTACTCTCCAATCTATATTCTGCTAACACATTTAATTTACACACTGTAAGTGTGATGATTATTAGTACCAGTACTGCTACTACCCGGTTGTCTGAATCGAATTACGTGTAATAGGATTGGAACAGTTGCAACCCTTATCACACAGCAGAAAATAGCCATCCCTCAGATAAGGTTCTACTGCCTTTCTTACCCTTTCCTTTCCTCTCGCTAAAATATCACCCGTTTCTTATTCATTATCCAACATCTTGACATGCATATTGTTTTGAGTGAATTCGAACAAATATACATCGACTGATATTTAAAAAGATAATTTTCAGCTCTTCTGTTCAGTGCAACATTTAAACGTCGACTTGACCGATTAGACAGAGATATTCTACTTGATCCTGCCCGAATAATACAAGGTGAATTAGGTGAGGTAAGTGGTGAAGTTGAGTCAATAGTGTAATATTTTTTATTGCTATTGTTACTTCATCGAAATTATTATTGAATGGATATCAAATGATCATTTTATTTGTGTGTGTGTGCCAATGTGTTAGACGGTTGGATATGGTCTCAATTCCATGCTTACATAGAAAAAAAGGTACATGATGTGTGGATATTGGAAACAAGATGTGATTGATCATTAAGAATGAACAAACAGGCACTTAGCCTACTGGTTATTACAGAAGTAGTTTCCTTTCCTCTCACTGAATTCTTCTCTGAACTCATTGAGAATGGTTGTTTGTACTGTAAACGTGTTATGGAATGAAATATTGTCCTTTTACTTATTGTGATCCCTATCGGATATGATCTGTTATCTGTATTCGGTGAGTATTTATTCCATTCACACATCAAATCTGTGTGTGATAGTAGTATTAATAATAAGAACAACAATTCATGGTGAATTAAAAGCTTCGAGATTCTACAACCGTAGGATCTTACCTGAGAATAAATCACCGTTAGTTTTTTACAAACGATTGAACCCTCATTTCTCAATCAATGAAGAATTACTGTAACAAACGAAGATTCATCATCCATAGGACATACACCCAAGAAAACCATTAGTCTTCAGTAGCGTTAGAGCAGTATTCTTGATGGTTTGCGTCAGCCACTACTTTGAAATGATGGTTAAGAAAATTTATAGCTCAGGTAGCTGAATGATGATGACAGAGTTTCCTTCTCTGAGCTGGTTGGTTTAGTTTTTGGAGCTTTTATCATTCTACTGAACTAAATCAATAGTATGAACTTCAGGTAGAAGTAGGGTTCTCTAATTTCCTTGTTATCGATAGTAGTTGAGCAGCATCTACAGGCTTTTCAATTTATTTTTCTACCAGAAACGAAAAAATGCTGTGAAAGATAAGAAGATAATGATGCGAATGTAAATAATAGGGAAGCTCCAAATGTTTGGTGGAGCAGAACGAGGGCGTGACCTACAGCTGTTAGTTGGAGTGGGGGAATGTGTCTATCACTTCGTGATACTAGCATGAATGGTAACTGTGGTGCACTGCATTCATGGTACGTGAATAGTTATTTATGTTAGTCCAGATATTAAGTGGACAATAAATAACGTGCTCTGGAATTTAGTGTGAGTCTTGGTACGGATAAAATTCGATAATCCGTTTCCAAATTAACTGTATCATGTTACGAGGCAATTACAACGCAATGAATTATTGTGTTTTGCCATCAGCAGTGTATGTACGTTGTTTCTGAGTCTGTAAGCAGCATCGTGGTAGACAACTGGGCAGGATTTTACAAACGAGAGGCAGTATATGATTTGATAGAAGAGTATTATGTTGTTTTCCAACCGACGGCTTCAAAGAAGTTCCAGGGAGGGATGTTTGCATCATTGGCTCCATCCTAGCGTTTGCCGTGTGAAACGTCTCTGGATATTTTCTTCTCATATCTTGTATATGATATTCGTGTCTGGAAAATAAGTGGGGAATATTTTTAATGGAGGGGCTCATCCACATTTTGAAGAGTGCAAGTTTGGCCTCATTTGTCAAGAAGTTGTTCATTAGCCGTGAAGATTAGGCGATAATAGAAAAAGCATGTTCTTCAAATTTTATTATTTTTCAATGCCAGTGGATATTTGTGAACGTTTGTTTGAGTGTTCCACTGAAGAAAATTTGCCGATGGTGGCGGGACCTTAGGATATTCACAAGCTCGTCACTTATCTCTTGGTTTTGGCTTCCAGGTTGTCCTAGTTTAGTGTGTTTTCTCTCATTGTTGTTTAATAAATACATTAATAAATGTGAGTGCATTCGCTGAATTATAGACTTATTTTACTCCTATTTCTTTATTTCTGCTTTCAACACTCAGGCCACTCTGCCGTCTCAACTAGTGCCAAAAGTACCTTCAAGCTAAGCAGTTAAAGTGTCAATTGTTTGGTCCGGAATGGTTTTTCTAAAGGGCTTTCTTTTTGTTTCAAACACTATCTGCCTAGTAATATAAGTTAATTATTTATGCCTTAACTATTAGCTGTGTTCTCTTGCATTAATTGGAACTGGAGTTTATGTTCATGTTAAGTTTAGCTCCTATGGTGACAGCTTGCACAAGATCTGGCAGACAGCACCTTTTGCTGTAATTGCTATAGGAGTGATCGTTTTTATTGTAAGCTTTCTGGGTTGTTGTGGGGCTATAAAAGAGAATGTTTGCATGCTGCATCTGGTAGGTTACTTTAGCTTGGTTATATTTGGTAGTATTCGTTTCTACTCATCATACTTCTGGTCGCTGAGTTAGCTGCTGCTGCAGTTGCATTTGTCTTCAGGAGCAAGATCGATGATGAGCTTAACAAGTTGATGACTGGTGCTCTAGATAATCCGACCAAAGAGATCATGGCATTCATGGATTTGGTTCAGTCGTCAGTAAGTCATAGCTGCATTCAAATTTCTGTAGTTCCAATGTTGTGGAGTCAAAGGTCCTGAAGATTATCAGGAAGAAAAGCCGATGTCGTGTAAAAATGGGGACGAAACGTACACAGAGGTAATTTTTAGTTATTTAACCTACTAGTTGATCAAGTGTTGATTCACAAGTGTGATGTATTCAGCTGTGCTGAAGATATTATCGATGGGTTAGCGTGTTTATTTTATTAGTAAAAATATGTCACTGAAAACTCAACCGTCGTATGGTCGGTTTTGTAAGACTTCACTCCACGTTATGTTGACGTGACTAATCATCGTGAAGGGGATTTTTATTTGTGAAACCATTTTGTCCTGTGTATATCATTCATGATGTTTCTGTGTACGAATGTAGTTTCACCTAGTAGCTATAGACTTGAGGAAGTACAAGGGAACTGACCAACTAGATCAACTGATCAAAGCAAAATGTTTTTTTAACCACGAGCTTAACGAGTTATCACATGACTGAAGATACTCGCCAGCGAAAAGAATTTGTATGTGGAGCGTGTGTTATAGTTTGAGTGTTTCTGTGTGTTTAGATATTAGTTTGAATTGTAGACCGGGAATGTTGGTTATCTTTTGTATATTGCACTAAACTATTACTGTGGTCATTGTATTTTCATAATTGAGTACTCAGTAAATACCAGTCTTTTTCCAAACCATTTTCATTCTTTAATGAAACACAAATCATTGTCAAAAAATCTGGTCGAAAATGTTTATCAGCATTTTGTTGGATGATGCTTAAGTTCCCACTCTTCTACTGAAGAATTGTCTCACTTAGTCCTCCCATTCGTCCAAAGAAGCGCTAATTCATTTTGTAATAAGCAAAACTATCCAGTTTTCTAATTCTTCGGCTAAAAACTTGGAAAGATTTAGTGTTTCGTTATGTGAGGCCGTACCAAAACGTAGCACAAATCCATGAAACCATTGGCAACTGAACTGAGCCATGTCGGTATGTGTAGACTACCAGGTTGCGTTCCGCGAGACAATAGTAATTGATGGTTAGAGATTTTGGATGACATGGCTCAAAATCACTTGTAATGTTGGAGGTGCATCCTTTTTATGTCTTTTTTCAAACTATAATCTTATGAACTCATTAATTTACAGAGTTCACTTGCCATCGACGAAGTGCTCGTTTTTCAGCAGTCGGCACACACATCTGGGCAATATTGGTAAACTGCAGATATAAACCAAGTTTTCGTCATTTAATATGACTGGACAATGCCCGAGTCCGTCGAACAATGGATGATGTCAGTGGTTAGTTATCTCGTGACCTTGTTGCGACCACAGCTTCCAATTAGACGATGTTTGATCTTGAACAGTTTAATTCAACCTATTAGTGACTAAGTTCTGATATAACGACGACCTACAGTTACGGACTCGTTCTGAGCATTGTTTGACTTCCCAGACTTCGTAGGCAGTCTTTAAAGCATTGACAGGTGATAGATAACACTTATTTATCACTTAAGGCTAGTCTCAATGACACAAACTCATTAACTAATTCTTATATTGTATAATGACGATTTTACCTATTTTATTTTCAGGGCTGTCTGCCTATCTTTGGAACATTCCTTAAACGCAACCTAATAATTGTTGCTTGTGTCGTATTTGGTGTATGCTTCTTCCAATTATTGAGCACTATCATAGCCTGTTGTTTGGCTCGCCACATAAAGGTGAACGTGGACGTGTAATCGCTGCACACAGTACGCAGTTGTTGATAACTGTCGATTTAGTTTAGTATTTTCTTTGTGTTTCAGCGCCTGAAAATCTTGCCTCGGATACCAATCATGTTCATAACCTCACATATGATCTATCTTAGTTCTATTAAGATACAAAACTGTCGTTTTTTTCATTTTTTTATCATTATTTTGCAGAATCAGCTGTCTTGATTTCTTAGTTTATCATTATTTACGAACTGGTGATAAATAATTTTCATTACTATATCTTAATGTGTAACCTTTAAGTAAACACACCTCTTATTTATGTAGTTTCAGATATATGTGATATGCTTTTCGCTTTGCAACTTATGCTTATTTCGTCTCTGTGATATTATTAAACATTTCCAGTACGAATGAACGACCTCGAGTTTTCTTTGTGTTCAACTGCGATGGGACGAGGCCTAACAGTGTCTGCACAGTTATATTGATGTATTTGACTCATTTTCCGTGTATTTTAGTTAAACGGTTGCCCATTGTGGTCCAAAATACCCCTTGTTTAGTTATTGAGTTTAGTTTGAGACTAGTAACCGTCCCCTGTAGTGTGTAATTTAAAGGATACACGATAAATATTTGATGAGTAGTTTTATGAATAGCACTAGAACTCTATACCCGATAAGTGAGGTTACTGATCTATGTTTGGTTAGCAAATATACATTCAGTCAGTCATCTGCAACGTAGAACTTCGTACGTAAGTACATCAGTTCATGATGCCATATCACATTAGCACAGAGACGCAATGTGAGTGAGACTATTTCGGAAAAGGATGGTCTTATTTTCCATTCTCAATCCAGGAGACTGGACCGATTGGCAGAACACTTGAGGGATCAGTTCAACAGGCCTCGAGCCACACTTCGTCTGATAGGCTAACTCCTGAGATGTTTAAGGATGGTGCTCCAGTTTCCGCAGCTAGATTGACTGAAATCTTAAATCGAATGTAATGGTGTCCAGTCCCCAAATCCCCTTATCTCACTGCACCGCTAATGCAGACGATGCGAGTTCACGAAAAGTTATTCCTGGCCTCCTGAAACCCAGCTCTAGATTAAATGTTCGGGATTTTAATTTAAGGATATTCTATCAAATAGGCAAACAGGCATCATTAGCTAGGACATTAGAATCTCGTGCCGTCGATGTGTGCTGCGTCTCGGAAACGCGCATACAGGATCCTAGTAAAATCATTAATCTGATCGAAATAAAGAAGCATACCGACTTACTCTTCGTGTATCCGGTAGCCCTGATGACGCTTCCCGTGGTGTCGCTGGTGTAGGTATAGCATTGGGTCGTAGGGCAGAACGAGCGCTCCTTCACCGGCTCCCAGTAGACAGTTGCTTGTGCGCTGTCCGACTGAACGGGACAGTGAGGATTCGGAAAGATAGGGACACCCGTCGTTGCCTCTTCGTCGTATCTGCCTTTGCCCCCACTGACTGCAGTTCAGACGAGGTGAAAGAAGAGTTTTACAGAAAGCTTTCGAAGCTCCTCCAAAAAGGTAAGCGCTCTGATATATTTATAATGGCTGGTGACTTCAATGCTCAAGTAGGTAGACTAAGTGAGCAGAAAGACACGTGGGTGGATATTGTCGCGGCTTAAAGAACAGACAATCGCGACCGTCTGTTGCAGCTGTGCTCAGATAACCAACTATTTCCAGGAAAAACTAATTTTAAGCACAAGGAAAAACATCTTTTGACCTGGAGACCCCCAATTCGTCTCAACGTTGGACGCAACTAGATCGCATCGCCATCAGCCACCGATGGAGGTGTTCGATAGAAGACTTTCGCTCGTCCTGGTGCACATTTTTAGATTCAGATCATGCCCTAGTGAGAGCGCGTATTTGTTTGAGGCTTACTGCACGTAGGAAAGACACCGCGAGGAAACCTCTTAGGGTCCTACTTAATGATAATGAGGCTAAGAATGAAGCTGTGGATCTCCGTCAGTCAGTTGCAACGTAGAACTTCGTACATATGTACATAAGTTCAGGTTGCCATTCCACGCAAATGTCAAATCAAATCCCATAGTGATCAAGATACTAGAGGTATTAATGGTAAATGAGGAAGATTAGGGTTTGAAGATATTATTCAAGAAGCATAATTCAGTGAGATAAGGTAGAGGTGCTGACCAATCCAGAAGAGTAGGATTTGAGATAGCATAAGGAATGGATTGGCTTGTGCCATTGCAAACGATTTTGAGCATGTCGTTCAATATCTCTAACGATTGTTGACTTTCGTCTCGCGGATCCCAACCAGATAGCCTACATCTACCAACGTGACTGAGTCCACTTGTCAGTGAATATGCCGATGACGTAGTTCTATTCGGTGAAGAAGCTGACAAAATGCAGAGTATGCTGACTACCATAAGCAACAATGCGAGCATGTTCGGGATGCGGTTTTCCATAGTCTTAGAATATTTACATCAAAATAGAACAGCGTGAACATTGATCTCGTCATTTTGCTTGTATGAATCAAAGAAATAATTTGCTTCTCATTCCTAATATGGAAGTTAATGAGGGTTTTGTAAAATAATCGGTTACTCTTTTCTCTATTGAAAGTATAACTGAATTCCAATACATCGTTCGATGTGTACAGTATTGTTTTATTCCATGCGTTGTGTGTGTGTGTGTGTGTGTGTGCGCATCTGGACTAGTAATGCAAAAAGCACAAAGTAACTCATTAATAATCAACAATATATACAGATTAACTGATGAACTTTTATACAAAACAATCTATACATAGTAAGTATGACTAAAGTTTATTTAAAGCAATAATGGGTAGGTTATTCACGAAATTAAGGTTTTTGACCACTAGGATTAGTGTCTACCAAATTATTCATCAAATAGAACTGTTTTGTCAACTTATTAAAAGTTAACGAGTCTTTGAACATGGATTTTAGCAAGGGGATATTGATCTCAAAAGCGAATGCCTTTAATTTTTATAGTAAATTCTTACATGGCAGCGAGAAGTAAAAGCTGAATACCTAGACTTAAATCAGATTGTATATACATTACACCTCATAAGAATTAAAATCTGTATTCCCGTATAATATAACTGAGCTCTCGTTAAGCCTTTGGTCCATCACATATCTCTACTCAATTTTTCATATGTGAATGTTACTGACCCATGGCATTACCGATGTAATAAATGGAAAATTGCATCATTGCACGTTTGAGTAAAGCCATATGTTGATTACCCACTTATTTACCTTTATAGCTTCAAACACATTTCGTTACCTTCCTACTTTTACGAACATCCTATTACGGTGTTGGTTTCAACTTATATTTATGTTTGTCAGTATACCTTGTTAACGGGCGTCGATTGGGATGAAACTGAGGACCACAATTTCTGTTTGTTTGAGGCAAAACATCTAATGCTTTACACAGAAACTATATGCTGTTTATCTCATACGAACATTGTACTACACATAAACTACCACACAGTATTGATCTACCTTCCTTAAATAATTTCAACGAAACTCACCGCAGCTATCCACACATACACACACACATACACTATGCACAAATTACTCTGAAACAAGACGAACAACATTCCATAGTCTTTGAATATTCACCTCAAAGGATACAACCTTTTAAACTTTTAACTGAATTACTGATAATTATGTACACATTTTATTATTCAATGTCACAAACAATAACCTAAAATATAATCTGAGATATTTAAATAATGATATTGACCAGTATCTGCAAAATGTGTAAGCAACGCATAGAATAAAACAATACTGTACACATCGAACGATGTATTGGAATTCAGTTATACTTTCAATAGAGAAAAGAGTAACCGATTATTTTACAAAACCCTCATTAACTTCCATATTAGGAATGAGAAGCAAATTATTTCTTTGATTCATACAAGCAAAATGACGAGATCAATGTTCACGCTGTTCTATTTTGATGTAAATATTCTAAGACTATGGAATGTTTTCTGTCTTCATTCAGAGTGATTTGTATATGGCTCATAGGTGTGCATATTATATATGTATATGCATATATAGTGAGTTTCGTTGAAATTAATTAGGAAGGTAGATCAATACTGTGTGGTAGTTTATGTGTAGTACAATGTTCGTATGAGATAAACAGCATATAGTTTCTGTGTAAAGCATTAGATGTTTTGTCTCAAACGAACAGAAATTGTGGTCCTCAGTTTCATCGCAATCGACGCCCGTTAACAGGGTGTACTGACAAACACAAATATATGTTGAAACCAACACCAATCTTCAACAAATCCGTTGACACAGCTTGATTGCGCTTCAACGTCACAGTTAGTTGGATGAGTAAATGAAATCACTGGCATGAAAAATTCACCGATTCGCTCACAGAATCGAAGCATTCAAATCACAATCAAATGAATTGATGGACACATTTCAATATTGAAATCAACAACCATTCCTCAAAATACTATGTTTCGGTCAATCACAAACAATGTGTAAATCAACCAGTTGAACTGCTCCGTAGTGTTTTGCCCATCGATTCAATCGGCTGGATTGTGAATGAATAATAGTTCCATTTCTTTCCGAGGTAGTCTAATTAACATTCGAATATCTTACACCGGTTTTCTTGATAAGTCTGGATAGTTGTCTTATCGCCGCTGCCTTTTCCAAGTCTCTTGCCTTCGCTAACCACCACTAATCGCGACCATGATGTAGGATAGTGCGAGCTCGTATCTGTTTGAGGCTTACTGGGCGTAGGAAAGACACCGTAAGGAAGCCTCTTAGGGCTTTACTTGATGATAATCAAACTAAGATAATATTTCAGGAGGAACTATAAAAACAGTTAGGCGACCATGCAAGTGATTCCGATCCGGATTCAGGTTGGAATGATATCAAGAAGGCTGTGGAAACAGCAGTGATATCTGCTAGCAAGGTAAACCATAAGGCTAGGATGAAGCCATGGATTTCAGTCGCATCCACAGAACTGATGGATGCTCGAAAACTCATCCCACCTGGCTCTGAGCACGATGAGGAGCGAAGTCAGCTTAGATGTAGGCTGACAAAAAGCCTACGTAACGACCGCGAACTGTGGTGGGTGGCGAAAGCAAAAGCGATGGAAAAGGCAGCGGCGATAGCCAACAGTAGGCAACTATTTAGACTCATCAAGGAAACTGATATTAGGAACCCAAATGTCAGTGAGACCAGTTCGAAAAAGGATGGTCTTATTATCTATTATCAATCCAGGAGACTGGATCGATGGGCAGAACACTTTAGGGATCGGTTCAACTGGCATCGTGCCTTTCTTCGGTTACCCACGATCTCCAGTCATACTGAGTGGCAAATCGATTTAAGTCTCGCGACTCTTTATAAAGTTGAAAAAGTGTAGGATTTAGTTTGTCCTACAGATGTAATTCTAAAACCGTAAACGCAAATACCGCCGATGACAGAATACAGAGTGAAACTATAGTTAACAGAAGACAATTTGGTTTTAAACTTTATCTGTTTCTAAACAAAAAGAAAACGACTAATTTAGGACAATAAATAAGGAAATTACAATTATCAAGCAGGATGAGCAAACGTACCGGACAGTATAGCGTGTCTTTAGAAAATGAATAAAAAACATGAGTCACATCTATATAAAATAAAATAATAACATCCTTCAATCGATAGGCCGTTCGCAACAAAGGAAGTTCATAGACCGGTCAGACTAGATGACGTGGTGAGCGCTTAACCAATCTGATTGGTTAGTTATGACATAACTACAATTAGTTATAAAATAACTAACACTCCCCCCGAAGCGGTCACCACATCCAGACCTCGTTGCCGTCGCGCTCGAATAATCGACCTCTTCCAGTAGGCATAGGTTTCGTATATCTCGGTTGATCTCTACGGTGTCTCTTCAATCGAATCGTTCTGATTCTGCCATCAGGACCATAATCGACTTCTCTAACTATAGCTTCCACCCAAAGATTTCTCAGCAAACTAGTATTGTTTACTAACGGTGAGTCTCCATGTTGTGGATTCCTTCTCGTTGACTTTATAATATGTTTCCATATACCGCCTCCGGGATCAAAGATTAATGCTATAAACGACAAAATATTCCTTCTGGTTAGGTTTCCAGGAAACTCGTGAACTCATACGCTCGGATATTCTGCTCTACTCTCAGCGTTCGTTTACTCATCTCGTTGGATCCGCATAGGGTAATGTTTCCTTCTTTTATTTCATCACTTTTCTGGAAAAATGAAATCGATGATACCGGTAGCTTCCGCTGCATAATTTTCGGTTCTTATAGAATTGTGTTGTGAATTAAGACCACACCTGTTCTGATGGTTTGACCTGATGGTGAATGTTTGACTCAAAACAGATACAGAACTGTCGAATCCATATGGACATGTGTCGTCCTCTTCAGTAGCTTTTCTTTTCAATTCACGACGTCTTCGACAGGCTTTGCGAAACTGGAAAACACTCTTGTCACAAACCGTCCCATCCTGTTCGATGATTCCATCAAATAACGTTGAAACAAGAGTCTTTTTTCTTATAAGACAGGGAAACCACTTGTACTTACATGAGTAGGACGTGACCGATAGCGATGTGTTTCAGGATCCGAAGTGCAATCTAATGACTTGCTTTCTGACACATTTGTCCTTATTCTTTTAGCTTGAGATGTTCCTGATGCAGAATCATTGCTACTACTACATGAATACTGCAGATCAAATTTACTAGGGATTTTATTTGTGGATAGTGTACCTTGCTCTTTACAGAATTTTAAGACATAATCGATTTCGTACTCAGTTGCTTCGCGTAACTTGCTGACGGGTGTCCATTCTACAACGCGATCCCAAATATAACGTAGGCGATACTCTGCTCTTGTACCATGTCGCTGACGATGTGCTAGAACCTCAGCAAGATACTGGAAGTCGTTGCGCCATGCAGCCATTACATAACTACCCACCTCATTAACTGCACCCATTCTCAAAGTTCGTGAGTCAACTAGAGCAGCAGGCATTTGTAACCAACTGAGAATATTGATCAACAGTCTGCCTTTATACACTAAACGTACTACTATCCGTGACCTGCAGAGAGATTCGTTATTCTTTTCAGCACTGTTGTTGTGTATATCATTCAACTGGAAATGAAAAGGTCCAAGATTATTACACCTCTGTTTATTAGCATCGGAATTATGAGCTCGGCAATGCTGTCAAATAGCTGGCATTTCTCTTTTACCTGCAACTAGGTCGACTTCCGCTAAAGTTGACGTTTCTTTCCGTTTATCTTCAACTACTTCCTTAGCAGAATCTTCTAGATTTTTCGAATCCTTACAGTGTGTCTGAGAAGCTGTAACAACTTTAGCCAATGTAGCAAAAGGACACGAAGCAGAATCATGACTTGTCGATGCTGATTTCCATAAATTAACCAAAGCATCTTTCGACACATCAGCATTCACAACGCTTGATGAAATATTTGATCCGAGAACACAATCAGTTGGAATGTCTTTCGTAGCTATAGCAAAGCTTGATAGAACGGTAGGTGACTTAGCTAATTCATTTGATGCTTCGAGTGATGCCACGGAAGCCTCTGTGTGAGAAACATAATTATTAGAAGGAGAACTAGAAAAATCCTGATCTGTCGATTTAGTGCGAGGAGGGTTTCTTCCATTCAGGTTTATCTGAATTTAATCATATTCACTGTTACTTTCCATAATAAACAAATTTGATTTCTTCTCGGAAACGGCCACAACTTGATTACGATATTCTCTTCCTTTTTGACGCAAGCGTTCTAACTCAATTTCTTTCTCTATATAAGCTAAACGTACTTTAGCTTATTCTAACTCTAACAGAGGATCAATTCGGTAGCTATTTCTTCTAAACTGGTCTTTGCTGTGAGTTTCAGAGCGGTAGGGAGAAAATTTAGGAATCTGATCAGTTTTAAGATTCTCCGTGGACATTTGAAGGTACTCAGTATATGAACTTCTGATGAGCTACTGTCCGAAACTATGTATGATTTACTTGTCCTACAGATGTGATTCCCCGACCATAGCTGCTACCTTAACGTGGTGGTCAGGCTTGCCTATCGTGATGACCCAACCGAGCTATACTGGCTGGAACATATGTTACTGCAGGTCCTATCATGCCAAGCTGGTCGAGTGGAGAACGATGAGACTAAAAGTAGCTACCCAAGGTCTGACGGCGAAGTCATACTACTGACTGCAGAGGGGTGTGACAGCAGGAAGGTGTTTCCCTCGGACAAACAGCATCTGTAACGATGCTGTCTTCTCACAAGAAAGGAATGGTCAGAAATGGTCGGCCCTAAAAATGTCACACCTCCCCTACCTAACGGATTTCCGTCTCCTTGGGTAAGGGTGCCCACTAAGGGCCTTTAAGAACGGAGCTAATCCTCAAAATACCTTTCATAAAAAGGCCGTGCGTGACCGGCCTCAAGTAGTTGTCCCTTGGACTCTGCGGTCATACTCACATGTCTCTAAGACCAACACTAATCTATTTTCCTTTTCAGGTCCCTCAAGAAACAACCTTCCACGGTGTGGGCAGCCGGGAAGTGACAACCACCCTCATACCCGTAACAGCACGCGAGACCAAATTGGTCAAAATCAAATCCTTACTACACCCCCTTATATCTCTCTTATCTCAACGACTAACTCTTGTCACATTCATTTATCACAGTGCACAGCTAATGCAGACGACACGAGTTCGCGAAACGTCATTCCTGGTCTCCTTAAACCACGTTCTACACTACATGTTGGAGCATTTAATGTACGGACATTGTGTCAAATAGGGCAACAGGCATCACTAGCTAGGACTTTAGAATCTCGTGCCATCGATGTATGCTGCGTCTCGGAAACGCGCATACAGGATCCCAGTAAAATTATTAATCTGATTTCACCTTGTCAAAATAACTCTTCGTGTATCTGGAAGCCCTGATGCTGCTTCCAGGGATCTTGCTGGCGTAGGCATAGTATTGAGTCGTAGGGCAGAACTAGCGCTCCCTGACTGGATATCAGCAGATAGTCGATTGTGCGCTTTCCGACTAAACGGGACAGTAAGGATTCGGAAAGATAGGGACAATCGCCGTTGCCTCTTCATCGTATCTGCCTATGCCACCACTGACTGCAGTTCGGACGAGGTGAAAGAAGAGTTTTACAGAAAGATTTCGGACCTCCTCCAAAAAGCTAAGCGCTCTGATATATTTATAATGGCTGGTGACTTCAATGCTCAAGTAGGTAGACTAAGTGAGCAGAAAGACACGTGGGTGGATGTTGTCGCGGCTCAAAGAACAGACAATCGCGACCGTCTGTTGCAGCTGTGCTAAGATAACCAACTATTTCTAGGAAAAACTAATTTTAAGCACAAGGAAAAGCATCTGTTGACCTGGCGACCTCCAAAGTCGTCTCAACGTTGGACGTAACTAGATCGCATCGCCATCAGTCACCGATGGAGGTGTTCGATAGAAGACTTTCGCTCGTTCCGGGGCACATGTTTAGATTCAGATCATGCCCTAGTGCGAGCGCGTATTTGTTTGAAGCTTACTGGGCGTAGGAAAGACACCGTAAAAAAGGCTCTGAAGAAGGGCTCTGAACATGATGAAGAACGAAGTTACCTTGGGCGCAGACTTATAAAAAGCCTACCTAACGACCGCGAACAGTGGTGGGTGGCGAAAGCAAAAGCGATGGAAAAGGCGACCGCGATGGGCAACAGTAGACAACTTTTCCGACTTATCAAGGAAACTGGTATAAGGAATCCTAGTGTAAGTGAGACTATCTCAGAAAGTGACGGGACTATTATTTATTCTCAATCCAGGAGACTGGATCGATGGGCAGAACACTTGAGGGATCAGTTCAACTGGCCTCGAGCTACTCTTTGGTTACCCACGATCTCCAGTCATCCTGAATGGCAAATCGACCTAAGTCCGCCTAGTCTTAATGACGTTGAGACAGCGTTAGGAAATCTGAAGCGAGGACGAGCTGCAGGTCCTGATAGACTGACCCCTGACATATTTAAGGATGGTGGTCCAGTTTTAGCAGCTAGGTTGACTGAAATCTTAGGTAGAATCTGGGAACTGGACGTAATCCCATCCGACTGGTCTCAATCACTGATTGTCCCAATCTACAAGAAAGGAAAAAAGTTTTCTTGCGACAATCACAGGGGAATAAGCCTAACTAATATAGTTTCTAAATTGTTAGCCTCGATTATCCTTAGACGACTAACTTGTGTTCGTGAAGAGCAGACTAGAGAAAACCAGTCTGGTTTTCGACCTGGACGTGGTTGTATAGACCACATTTTCACACTACGACAGGTCCTGCAACACAGACACACATTTAGACGTCCGACAATAGTTGTTTTCCTGGGCCTGAAAGCGGTATTCGACTCAGTGGATCGTGAGGTTCTGTGGCAGTGTCTGTCATTGAAAGGTGTACCAAAGAAGTTCATTAACCTCATACAAGCTCTCTACTCGAAAACCACTGGTCGGGTGAGAGCATATGGTGAACTGGCATCAGAATTCATTACTTCAGATTATGTCTGTTAGCGCTGTTCACTTCTTTCATTCTAGTTTAACTTTGTCGTAGACATCCTCTTAGAGTTAACATTAAGCTCGTCAGATTTCTCAGGGGTTGACCTTCTACTAGGAATGTCGCCTACTGATCTAGAATATGCCGATGACATAGTTCTATTCGGTGAAGACGCTGACAAAATGCAGAGTCTTCTGACTACCATAAGCAACAATGCAAGCATGTTTGGGATGCGGTTTTCCCCCTCGAAATGCAAAATGTTGCTTCAAGATTGGGTTTTATCGGCACCTGAACTAGTGATAGGGAGTGAAGTAGTCTAGCGTGTTGATCACTTTACTTATCTGAGGAGTCTCATCAGCGCTGATAGCCTGGTGACTGACGAAATCTCAGCACGGATACAGAAGGCTTGATTGGCTTTTTCCAACTTGCGTTTCCTTCCTTTCTGAGTCAATAATAATATTAATAGTATTAATAATGATAATAATAATAATAATAATAATAATTTATTCTCAAATAACAAACATGTTACAAGAGACATGCCAATTTACAAGCAAGATCAAAGTGTCAACATTAGCAACATATTTCTTCAAAAACGGTATACAGTTACTGAAAAATTTCACGAGATTCATTGGATTACCATAGATGGAATGTACAATGAGAATAGATGGCGCGAGTTACGAAGGTCGCGTTATGACTACCATCTTATTGACTGCGAAGCGATTAATGGCAGAGGAATAAAGAAAACGGACGAGGAGCAGAACAGAAAATATTCATGTTCAAAGTCGAACAATGGCTTTGCACAAACGTTTATGGATAAAACAAAGGTATGTTTACTCAGACTTTTTTAATATCAGAACACTTTACACCTGCGCTTATGTAGGTTAATGAAGACAATTCAGTAGTGAGATAACTAATGAGAAGTTAGTCGAATGAATAGAGGAAATTCAGAAGAACCAAGTTGTTAGTAATAAAGTTGATTTACAAAATACTATAATTAGGATCAGTGATATTGTTTTTATCTTATTTTATTTACTGTTTTTACATTTAACTCTGTGGCTCAAGAAGTTATGAATGAGCTCTATTTTTAATATAGTTGTCCAGACCAGCTTGTAATAGGATTTCTCGGTAGGAAGTAAAAACCAGTGCAAGGTTACAGGCATGGGTTGTAGACGAGGTTAACTAGGAAAAGTAACATCAATATCACTGATTTGTTACATCCTGCTATATCGTAAGGAGCCGTAAGCAAACAAAATGTTCTGCCACACAGACATGGGTAGATTGAGGTTATCGCCCCACCGTCATGAATGCTGGTCAGATACACCACCCTCCCTCCTTTTGTGATGTTAGGCTCTCTTACGTTTAAAGGTTGGTTGTAAATAATGGTCTCTAGTCTACTCTCAATTTTTTTTTTGTACACCTTATCGGAATTAACATTCTCTACTAGCTCCAGCATTACAAGCAATCCAGACAACTTTGCCAGACAATATATCCACATAGCATATCACACTGATTTTGAGTAAACGAATGGTGTAATTTGTAAGATGAGTCAGTTAATAGGTAGTTTGGAAATAGGAAGGACAGGGAGCTGGAACGAGGAGAAAGGGAGAAAAAAGAGTTGAAATAATGTTAAAAATTAATGAGTAAAGCGATAAGTTGGTAAGCAGGCAAGGCGTTTGGATGTTAACGAATTGGGGAAATAAAAATTAGTTAAACTGTTAATACTTAAATAAGAAGATACTCACAATGATACACGGTGTTTGAGTTCCTTGTAATTGACAGTAGTTGATCAGCATCTACAGGCTTTTCAATTTGTCTGTCTACTAGAAATCAAAACTAAAACTGCTTTGAAGATATGAAAATAATAATCGGAATTTAAATTCAGAGAAAAGTCACGGGTAACACTTCAAAGGCGTAAATTATTACTGTTAGTAGGAGCAGAGGGATTCGTCTATCATGTCGTGATACATGTATGGGTGGTAAGGAGAACACAATGTGTTCATAGTCTATAATTCGTTTCCGAAGTTCATCTAAATATTTGGTGGACCATAAAAGAGTGCCTGGGGACTTTGTGTGACTTCCGGGAATAGTCGGTATGTCTCTTTAGAGTCTAGCAACAGCATGACTAGTTTCTTGAACTTAGTGGTTGTGTCACAAATACGGATAGTAATTGGTAACTTGTTCCACAGTTGACTGTATCGTATTACAAAGAAATTACAACGCAATGATTTCTTGTGTTTTGCCGTTAATAGTGTATATGCGTTGTTTCTAAGTATGTAAGCAGTGTCTTAGTTCATAATTGGGCGGTATTTTGCGAACGAGAGACCATTTTTCAGTTTATAGAGGAGCATTAGGTTGTTTTTTGAAACGACGGCGCCATAGAGGTTCTAGGGAAGGATGCTTGCATCTTTCTGTGTAGTCGAGGTTATGGCTCAATGCGAGCAGTCGCCGGGTGAAGCTTCTTTGTACATTTTCTACTCGCATTTTGTCCATGATATTCATGTTTGAAAAGATGAGTGAACAATGTTGAAGTGAGGGCCTTATACAGATTTTGAAGCGTGTGAGCTTAGCCTCACTAGTCAAGAAGTTCTTGTTTATGGACCTAATCAGCCGTCTGGATTCAGAGATAATATTTGAGTCATGTTCTTCGAATTTTAGGCTTCTAGAGTAACTAATACCCAGGTCACGCGCTGATATAATTGTCGGAACCCTACATTTTTGTAAGTAGAGTGGTGTATCAAGGTGATACTTACTAAAATGCATTATGCCACATTTGTTGTGGTTAAATGGCAGTTTCCATGTCTCGCTCTAGGTTGTTAAGTTATCAAGATCACTCTGAATCTTAGCTATATTTTCGTCCAGATCTTCAGGCTTATAGCTGTATACAATTTTCAGATCATCGGCATATACGTATGCTCTTCCAAATTTTATAGTATCACACATATCATTTATGTACATTAGAAACAAGAGTGGACCTAAGGCACTTTCCTGGATAACCCCACTGGTTATTTGTGTTGGTGGTGAAAGATAGTCGTTGTACTTAACCATTTGTTGTCGCCCATTTAGGAATGAAGCTAACCATGAGTGTAGTGGGTTAATGATTCCGATCGACTTAAGTATATGCTGCTCAACTACTATCGATCACAAGACATTCAAACTTCGTGTGTCATTGTGAGTCCTTCCTGTTCATTTTACAAATCGAAGGCAGTAGCTGGATATAGCAGAGTTTCGTTCTTTGAATTGTAAATTAGAGTACCCTACTTCTACCTGGAGTTCAAACTATTGATTTAGTTCAGTAGAATGACAGAAGCTCCAAAACTAAACCAAACAGTTCAGAGAAGGAAACTCTGTCATCATCATTCAGCTACATCACTTACTTACATAGCTACGCCCGTTACCCACAATGGAGCAAACGCCGCACAACAGTTCCCTCCAACCAACTCTGTCCTGGGCTTCCTTCTCCAGTTCTGTCCAATTTTTGTTCATTCCTCTCATATCTTTCTCTATTTCTCGGCGTAGTGTGTTCCTTGGCCTTCCTCTTTTCCTTTCGCCTTGAGGGTTCCATGTAAGGGCTTGTCTCGTGACGCAGTTAGGTGCTTTCCGCAGTGTGTGTCCTATCCACTTCCACTGCTTCTTCTTGATTTCCTCCTCCACTGGAATCTGGTTTGTTCTCTCCCACAGTGCGTTGTTGCTGATGGTGTCTGGCCAACAAATCCGAAGTATTTTGCGTAGACAACTGTTAATAAACATTTGTATCTTCTGGATAATGGCTTTGGTAGTTCTCCATGTTTCCGCTCCATACAGTAGAACTGTCTTCACATTTGCATTGAAAATTCTGATTTTGGTTTTGGTTGAAAGTTGTTTGGAGTTCGAGATATTTTTCAACTGTAGAAATGCAGCCCTTGCTTTGCCAGTCCGCGCCCTCGCATCTGCATCGGATTCACCTTTCTCGTCGATGATGCTGCCCAGATATGTGAAGGTGTTAACGTCCTCCATGGTATCTCCATCAAGAATGATTTGGTTGTCGCATGTTGTGTTGCATCGAGGTATTCCGCTTTTTCCTTTATGTATGTTGAGACCTTCAGCTGCAGAGGCTGCTGCTACACTGTTCGTCTTCTCTTGCATTTGTTGTTGTGTGTGCGATAGAAGAGCCAGTTCATCTGCGAAGTCCACATAGTCCAGCTGCGTCCTACCTGTCCATTGGATAACGTGATTCCCTCCAGATGTTGACGTCTTCATAATCCAGTTGATCACCAGGAGAAAGAGAAGGAGTGGGAGTAAGCAACCTAGCCTCACACCGGTCTTCACCTCGAACGAGCTTGTCAGCTGACCTCCATGCACGATTTTGAAGTTGGATCCATCAGAAGAATACCGTATGATGTTAACTATTTTCTCAGTCACAGCGTAGTGTCGAAGAAGCCTCCACGGTGTTTTCCTGTCCACGCTATTGAATGCTTTCTCGTAGTCGATGAAGTTGATGTAGAGTGGTGAGTTCCATGCAATCGATTGTTCCACAATGATCCGTAATGTAGCGATTTGGTCAGTACACGATCGATCCTTACGAAATCCAGCCTGTTGATCTCGAAGTTGGGCGTCTACGAAGTCCTTCATTCTGTTTAATAATACCCTGTTGAAGACTTTGCCTATTATTGAGAGAGGAGTGATGACTCTGTAGTTTTCACACTTTCTGAGATCGCCTTTCTTTGGTATTTTGATGAGGTATCCTTCTTTCCAGTCTGATGGTACTTGTTCTTCATCCCAAATCTTCTTGAAGATAATTTGAAATATTTTCACAGTTGCTTCCACGTCTGCTTTCATTGCCTCTGCTGGAATGTTGTCTGGTCCTGTCGCTTTGCCGATCTTGATTTGTCTGATGGCTATACTGATCTCTTCAATTGTAGGTGCCCCAACATCAATTGGGAGGTCTTTGGATGCTGCTTCGATGTTGAGTGTGTTCAGTGGAGCTGGTTGATTCAAGCGTTTCTTAAATTGATCTACCTACACATTTCGCTGTTCTCCAGTGTCGCTGATTACTTTGCCTTCCTTGCTTCTTACTGTTTGTTCTGGTTTACGATAGCTTCCGGCGAGCTTCTTTGTTGTTTCGTACAATTTCTCAAGTTTCCTTCTCTTGCAGTCTTTTCCGCCGTCATTGCTAAATCCTCCACATATTTTCGTTTGTAAGCTCTGATGCTCCTGTGTACGCAGCTTGTGCCTTAACTTTCTCTACTCTTGTTCGGCTGACATTGATTGCTGCCCTCTTGTTCCTCCTTTCTTGAATTTTTTCAAGAGTATCAACAGAGATCCATTCCTGGTGATGGTACTTCTTGTGACCCAGAACTTCGTGACATGTTGAAGTGATTGCCTCCTCGATCCCTTTCCAACTGTTCTCCAATGTTGCTTCCTCTCCATTGAGTATATCGTGTAAGGCCTGGAAACTGTTGTTGAGGGCTATACGGAATTCATTGAGTTTTACGGTATCCCGAAGAAAGGCTGTATTATAATTGTGTGATGTGGTCTGCCCAGTTATCCAATGCTTCTTGAGTTTCAGTTTTATTTTGGCGATCAGGAAGTTGTGATCTGAGACTATATTGGCTCCTCTCTTGGTTCTCGCATCCTCCATAGTCCTTCTGAACGTTTTGTTGATATAGATATGGTCGATTTGGTTTTGAGTAGTGTGGTCCGGTGAAATCCATGTGGCTTTGTGAATGCGTTTGTGTGGGAATACTGTGCCACCGATGACCAGTTTGTTGAAGACACATAGGTTTGCAAATCTCTCACCGTTTTCGTTTCTTTCTCCCAGTCCATGTCGTCCCATGATGTCTTCGTATCCAGTGTTGTCCATTCCAACGTTGGCATTTAGGTATCCCGTCAGAATGGTCAAATCCTTTGGTGTACATCTGTCGACGATTGACTGCAGCCTTTCGTAGAATTGATCTTTAACGTCGTCATTGTAGTCATTGGTAGGTGCATAACATTGGATCACGTTCATTGTGATGTCCTGTTTCTTTGTTTTGAAGGATGCTTAGTGATCCTCGGTCCATGAGATTCCCATCCTATCAGTGCTTTTTGTGCATGTTTGGACAGCATCGGTGCAACTCCTTGTGTGTGTGAAGCATTTTCCTCCCCATTACCAGAGTATAACAGCAGTTCCCCTGAAGCAAGTCTCAGTTGTCCTACCTGTGTCCAATGTGTTTCACTGATTCCAAGCACCTCGAGGTTGTATCTTTTCATTTCTGCCGCAACTTGAAATATTCTTCCATTCTCCCACAATGTACTAAGGTTCCATGTACCTGAAAGAATCATTGCTCTGGATGTTGGAAGAGGCATCAGCCTCGTGACTTCCGAGGGAACTCGGCTTTCATCATGCGACGTCATAATTCTTCTTCCAACTCCCAGGGCAGATTGAAAATGGTTTGAATTATTTTTCTGGTTAGCTTTCTTTTGGCAAGTTAGTTTTTGGTGGGATGGCTTGCCAACACCATGCACAACCCTCCTCCTTTTTTCCGGGCTTAAGACCGGCAGTATCCCTTGAGGTTCTAATGACGGACTTATCATCCAGCTACCTGAGCTATAAATTTTCTTCACCATCATTTCAAAGTAGCGGGTGACGCAAACATTCAAGCATACTGCTTTATCACTACTGAAGACTAATGGTTTTCTTGGGTGTATGTCCTATGGATGATGAATCTTCGTTTGTTACACTAATTCTTCATTGATTGAGAAATGAGGGTTTAATCGTTTGTAAAAAACTAACGGTGATTTATTCTCAGGTAAGATCCCACGGTTGTAGAATCTCGAAGCTTTTAATTCATCATAAATTGTTGTTCTTATTATTAATACTACTATCACACACAGATTTGATGTGTGAATGGAATAAATACTCACCGAATACAGATAACAGATCATATCCGATAGAGATCACAATAAGTAAAAGGACAATATTTCATTCCATAACACGATTACAGTACAAACAACCATTCTCAATGAGTTCAGAGAAGAATTCAGTGAGAGGAAAGGAACCTACTTCTATAATAAGCCGTTTGTACATTCTCAATGACCAATCACATCTTGTTTCCAATATCTACACATCATGTACTCCTTTTGCTATGTAAGCATGGAATTGAGAACATATCCAACCGTCTAACACATTGGCACACACATTTGATATCCATTTAATAATAATTTCGAAAAAGTTACAATAGCAATACAAAACATTACACTATTGACTCAACATCACCACTTACCTCACATAATTCACCTTGTATTAATCAGACAGGATCAAGTAGAATATGTCAGAGTTAACTGGTGACCCCCAAAGAACAGATGAAGAAGTCGCTAGGGGGCATAAGGGTGGATCGTTTCGTAAGTCCATTGGATTAGGTATAGTGGGGTAAGTCAAATCTTTGGACAATGTGAAAGGTAGTTTGTCAAAAGACCAGACATAAAAGTAGTGCAGCTAGAAGGCGCAGATAGCGGCAAAGATTGATTGTCATCCATTACATCACAGAATGCAGAACATGACTTGAAGGAGGAGGAAATATCGCCCTCAACAGCTGGAGGTAGTAAAACAACTTTGTTGAGGGGGTGAGCGCTAAAAAAGGGTTAGGTACATGTTTTCGAGAGACCGAAGAATCGTAAAAGGTATTTCGGCTAGGGCGGTGTCTAGGAACATTAGGCGGATGCCCAAGCAGGCTAGAGTTATGAGTTATCTCAGCAACTCTAGGCATCCGAGTCTTTTTGTACGCAATCAAGGGTATAGGCTTTGGGTTAGAAACGAGGAGGCGCCTAAGGTTAGAGTTTAGGGAGGTATTTATTGTATGAGTGTCCGTATTCTTAGGATTCCTAGGGTTTAATTTTAGAAGTATAGTAGCGTCCCGAATAGGAGAGGTAGAGGGCAGGCACTGCTGTTTATTAGGTATGTTAGGTACCGAAGACTGACTGTTAGGGCGAGTAGCACGTCTCATGTGGGAATTTCGAACCACTAGGTCTGTCCCTTTATCTTTAGGACAATGTTTATGTTTTACAGCAGTGCGATTGACTTGTGGTTTACATGTATATGGGCTTTTGACTTCGGGACAAGTTTCAGAACTCTTATTCAGGGGACAGGTCTTTGGACTAGTAGTCACTTTGGATCTGTTCTCCGTTTTAGGAGGGGTGGAGGTAGGTATTGTAGGGTTAATGTGACATTCGTGATTGTAGCTGTTACTAGTGCACGAATCGGCCGGCATAGTTGGAAGGCCATTGGTAATACGGCGTTGTATCGTAGTTCTATCCCGGATAATTCTAATCTTCTTAAATAGTGGAATGTGTCTAAGTAGTGACTGACTATTAATGAAGTGATATGCTTCCATGACAGTACTAAATTGAAGAAGAATGGGATAGGAAAATTCAGTCTGAGCTTTGCGTAGCCTGCGTGCTACACACCAAGAGTGAGACAATCCACAATCTTTAAGGAGAGTGTTTTTAACAGACTTTAGGCTAGCACTGTCAGGTACGTTATAAACAATGGCATTTTGCATGCATTGAAGTCTTTTTAACACTTCAGAGGATATATGGTCAATTACCATTTCGGTTTTTTTAATGATTTCGAGATCAGGATTTTCTGGAACACTGACCAGGTATTTGTAAGGTAGTAAATCCTGAATGGTTTGGTTGATATCGAGTGCACTTAAGGTGTCCTTAGAACTAATAGTGGCGAATGTATTGGAGTTCAGTTCGCAGCTGTTAAGGTGAATAGGATAGTAAACCGACTCGCTGCAAGTGTTTTGCGGTTGCTCAGTCTGCGTAGTCATCCGGAGTAATGAACATATCAGAGAGAGAACAGTCTAGATCAACAGTACTGGATTTCCTATGGAAAAAAGATCTAGGGACATTTTTCGGATTGCTATAAACTTGATCCGCTTGCGGGCTCGTCAAATGTTTGAGACCAGCCACACTTTCTAACAAGTGCTCACAGGAATCTATTTCAGATGTACACAAGAAGTAGTGGATAGTGTCGAGTCACTCGGAAGGGGGTTAGTTGTATTTATATCAAGGAGCTGGATACAAGGTAAAGAGATGTCGTCTTCAAGTTCACGGTAAGATTCTATCAGGCCAGTGGGTAGATCAGAATAAGATACGGATGGAGCACTGTTCTTACGTTTGATTTTATCGAATTTAGTGGCGGATTTGGATCTTTTACAGGTGTTATATTCGACAGGTGAAATCAAGTGTTTTTAAATAAACGTTACATGATTGTGGAGTTATTTGTATGCAGAGTTTTGTTACAATAAGCTCAAAGTCTGTTTGCAATTATGAAGCCAAAAACTACAACGAAAATTACTGAACTAAGAGTAACCGTGGAGTGGTTGTAAGAGATGAGTTTATATGTCCTGTTGAACTAGAGTAAAACGATCGGAAAACGAAAAAGATAAAACACAAGAACAAAAGGTACAACCTTTAAAGTAGGCGCCGTTGTAACAGCCAGACAAGTTTGTGAAAGGAACTTGCAGATATAGTGTTTCTCAACAGGATGCTAGACATAGAGCACCAAGTAGAACTCAATAGTTTCTTTTAAACATTTAACATGAGCCTAACAACACAAAAGGAGGGAGGGTGGAGTTACTGACCAGCAAACATTGATGGTGTGGGCGATGACTTCAAACCACCTATGTTTGTGGGACAGAACATCTTGTTTGCATTCGGATCTTTAGATTGATGAGACGACTAATCAGTAACACTGAGGTTGCTCTTATACGCTTGCTACTTCTGCGGTTCATGTTTTCGAAACTATGCTGAGGTCGCTATTCTGTCGAGACCTCCGCAACATGCTTACTCAGGCGCTTACAGTATGACTTAGAGGTTGTCATTCACTAATAATAATAACAATAATAATAACAATAATAATAAACAGTTAGACAGTGAGAGCATTTAATCATCAATGTTTTCTTTTTGCAAACTCTACTCTTTTTACTTGAATTTTGATTTTAACGCACATAAATCCAGCTTCTTATTTTGACTTTTCTTCTATCCACCTGACACTGCACAACTCTTCCTACACGCAGTAGCGAGAGCATTATTTTCTTCGATTTGCTTACGCACTTCATGTTGATATTTCACACCTCCAAGTGTGGCGTAAATTTGGAACAGGATGCCAAAGTCCTTAGATTTGCAATATGACCGTTTTAGTTGATGTAGTTAACCCTATCGTTATAGGTGATATAAGGAGTGACTGTTTTGAAAGACGTTTTGAGTGGGATAGTAGTGTCTAGAGTAGATTTAATGGTGACAATGAATGTGTGTAATGCATCAGGAAGTTCAAGTCAAGAAAAAAACTCAGTCCAGTCGGAGTGCTGAATTAGAAACCGAAAGCTGTCCCAGTCAGCATGTTTATAGTCTCTGTATTGAAAACGGTTTACTGTTTTAGATTTGTCACATTTAGCAAAAAACGGAAGGGTGCAGAGGACAATTTTATGGTCACTGTTGTGAAACGTTTCGCAGACAGACACAGATGTTGGGGTCACATCGTGACAAAATACCAAATCGAGAACGTTGTGGTTCCTAGTAGGCAGGTGCACATGTTTTTGCCAACCATGTGTGTCTAGGGGACCAAGTAAGCTATCAAAGCGTTGTGGACCGGAATGTGTCTGCCAGTTGATTCCAGAGAGGTTGAAGTCACCATAAATAATTTTGCAGGTGAATTTAAGACAGGCAGCCCTGGCGAACGACTCACCAATAGCAACGTCAACCGATGGATGAGTGTTTGGAGCTCGATAGATGCATCCAACCAGTATTTTACATTCATGAGCGTGCACAGTCAGCCATATCGAATCAGGCACTTGAATAAGAACAGTATCATAAAACATTTCTGCTTTGATGTCTCTAGATACATAGATGAGGCAACCACCACCCTTTTTAGATCCTCGGTCACCGCGAAAGAGTTCATAAGAGTCTATTAGAAGGTATGAGTCAGGGACATCGGAGGACAACCAGCTTTCAGTAATCAGGACAATGGAAGGATTGTTTAGAAGTACTAGAGAGCGTAAGTGGGTAATCTTATTGATAACAGATCGGGAATTAATTAGCATTAGTGTTATATAGGATGAATACTCATCTTTCAGGGATGTACGATGGGCATCTGGAGGGTTGTATGTTGTGTGTTCTGGAGAAGGGCTGGAAGTATGAATATAGGCTTGATTGTTATGTTCAGTTAATTTGTGAGCGATATAGTTAGAGGCAGAAAGGTATTCAGAGACAGGGATGATTAGAGAAGCATTTGAGGTAGGATATGATAAGTGTTGTTAGTCAGAGTTAACTGGTGACCCCCAAAGAACAGATGAAGAAGTCGCTAGGGGGCATAAGGGTGGATCGTTTCGTAAGTCCATTGGATTAGGTATAGTGGGGTAAGTCAAATCTTTGGACAATGTGAAAGGTGGTTTGTCAAAAGGACCAGATATAAAAGTATTACAGCTAGAAGGGGTAGACAGCGGCAAAGATTGATTGTCATCCATTACATCACAGAATGTAGAGCATGACTTAAAGGAGGGGAAAATATCGCCCTCAACAGCTGGAGGTAGTAAAACAACTCTGCTGAGGGGTGAGCGTTAAAAAAGGGTAAGGTACATGTTTTGGAGAGACCGGAGAATTGTAAAAGGTATTTCGGCTCGGGTGGTGTCCAGGAACATTATGCGGATGCCCAAGCAGGCTAGTGTTATGAGTTATCTCAGCAACTCTAGGCATCCTAGTATTGTTGTACGCAATCTAGGGTAAAGGCTTTAGGTTAGAAACGGGGAGGCGCCTAAGGTAAGTGTTTAGGGAGGTATTTATGGTATGAGTGTCCGTATTCTCATGAGTCCTACGGTTTAATTTCAGAAGTATAGTAGCGTCCCGAGTAGGAGAGGTAGGAGGCAGGCATTGTTGTTTATCAGGTACGTTAAGTACTGAAGACTGACGGTTACGGCGAGTATGACGTTTCATGTGAGAATTTTGAACCACTAAGTCTGTCTTTTAATCTTTAGAACAATGTTTATGGATTACAGAAGTGCGATTGACTTGTGGTTTACATGTAGATGGGTTTTTGACTACGGCACATGTTGCAGCACTTTATTCAGGTGACAGGTCTTTAGACTAGTAGTCGCTTTGGATCTGTTCTCCGTTTTAGGAGTGGTGGAGGTAGGTATTTTAGGGTTAATCTCCAATTTCTTTTTCACGAGCTAGTGTAAACCGATTTGATTTCTTCGCGCTCGATTCTTTTTCTTTCGGTACGGTTCCAGTTGTTCGGTATTGTCCAGTGGATGGAGGTCTAGCCACTCGACTGTCTAATTCTAGTCAGTTGGCAGTTGGTTGTGAATTTTTATGTCTCGGGATTTGAATGAAACGTTTGTTTCACGGCAGTAGGGTTTCTGGATACTAGCAGCCCTCACATTACCAAACCGGAGATCAGTTAGTTGCAATGTGGAGAGTAATAAGGGTCATAAGGATAAATTAAAATGATAATGTGAGTAAAATTTCAGAACTGAGTAATATATAGATGAATGTAGTTTATTAATTGGTAGTGAAGATTGTGAGAGAGGACCGAAGTGTAAGCAAGGTTCAGGAAACAGAGATAATAGGCGAGATAGATTAATTGAGTGATCTGAGGAGATGGCAATGGTAACAACTAGCAGGTCTCAAGATATACATCAGGCACAGCTTGTCCAAGAGGGAGATGATAGTCCGCATGTGAGTACGTGATTATCAAGTCTCTTCTTAAAGCAGTCCACTGAGGGGGCTGTAACTACCTCGGCAGGGAGAGCATTGCAAGTTGCGACGACTCGCAATGAGAAAAAGTGTGCACGAATCTGAGTATTTGCTCCTTGATGTGCAATCTTTCGAGGATTGCCTCGAGGGGAGTGGTGGTGGTGCATCGGTAAGATGCTGACATTGGGATGGTTGGGCGTGTTTAATATGGTGTACGCCATAATCAGGTCACCTCTGATTCTCCTGTAGCTCAGTGGGAATAATCCCAAGAGCTGGAGTCCATCGTCGTACGGTTTATTTTTCAACCCTATCACCCATATGGTTGCTCGTCTCTGCACTCGATCTAAGAGATTTGTGTCTCTTTTAAGCAGAGGGGGTGCGATGACGTTGTGAACCTCCAAGTGTGGGCGCGCGTACATCTTAAACAGGGTTAAAAATAATTTCGGGGTGATAGCACCAAGCTGTCTTCGCATAAAGTGAAGAGTCGCATTTGCCTTGGCTGCATCCCCTACATAGCTCGGGCTCGCGTGGAGGCTTTCTGTGGTTATTAAACCAAGATCGCGCTCTGAGGAGACATTAGGGAGCGGACTTCCATTGAGAATGTAGGTGATTTGCGTCATATGAGGCAGGAAATGCATGACGTGGCACATCGGTTGGTTGAGTTTTAAACCGTTTTTCAGTGCCCATCTCTCAATATATGTAAGGTCCTTTGGAAACTCAGTCGAATCCTCTTCGCTTCTAATGGACCTCCAGATCTTCGCATCGTCTGCGTAGATCAGTGCCGGTGAGCTAACTAAGGTCGTTAATGAATATCAGGAAGAGGAGTGGGCCTAGGATGTTCCCCTGTGAAACTCCTGAAGTGGATACTCTCCAACTCGCATGCACCCTGTTTACCTTGGTGCGAAACTTTCTATTCTCAAGGTAGTTTCTGAGCCAAGATAAGAGTGGGTCAGTGAAGCCCATTTCCACAACCTTTTCGATGAGGCGTGCGTGGGGCACTGTGTCAAAGGCTTTTGCGAAGTCGAGAAATACTACGTGCACTGGTATTTTACGGTTCAAGCAGGATATCCAACTGTCCCATGCGATGAGAAGATTAGATGCACACGACCTGCCTTTCCAAAACCCGTGTTGAGCTTCATGGAGTATTTTATTCTTATACATGTACTCCCTCATTTGTTCGTCCACTAGGCCTTCCATAACTTTTGATAATATTAGTAGTAGTGCGACTGGTCTGTAACAGGCTGGGTCCTTTCTATCTCCTCCTTTGAAGATTGGAGAGAGAGTAGCTTGTTTCCATTCGGCTGAAAATTGGTGTGACTCCAGTGAATGCCTGAACAGGTTGAATAACGGTGAACAGAGGACTTCAGTACACTGTTGCAAGACTATAGGGCGGATTTTGTCACAACCTGGTGACTTACCTGGGCGTAAGGATTTTAGTTTCCTTAATACTAAGTCAGGAGTGATACGGATGTTCCCTAAGCCGTCAGCTGGCATTGGGTTGGCGTAATACTCTGAACATGTAGGCGCCTGGTTTAACTGATCAGAAAAATGGGTGTTGAAGATCTCGGCCATCTCTAGGTTGGTGAGGTATTCTCCGTTAGGCCCTTTTAGGGGACATAACCCTTGATAAGTAGGTTTTCTTTTTGACATGAACCTAAACAGATGTTTCGGGTTTGCCTCTATTCTGGCGGCTAGTTTCATCTGGAGTTTTCTCCTGTCGCTTCGAACTTTGGTATTGCATCTGTTTCTCAATTCCAAGTAAGAACTGCGATCGAAATCTTTCAAGGAGACCTTCCGCTTGTGCCAGGCTTTCCTCTTCGCCCGTAGCAAGCGTTCAGTGCCGCGCCTAACCCAGGTTCTTCTGTTCTGGCGTTTTGGGTGTGATTGAGGTACGTTTTCTACGACAGCGTTTTGGATGATATCTCTCACTGCTTGCCAGTGATCATCTACAGTCAGCCTCCACCATTCCCGTGGCCATGAGGCATGAAGGAGCACCTGTCTCATGCGTGTATAGATTGCCCTACCGTAGCAAAGGTGAGGCTCGTTAACGTCCAGTGTCAGCATCTCGGTTTGAGAACCTCCATTCCTTAGTCCACCTAGTGGTACAGCGTACGTGCTCAGCGTAAATGGATAACTACCGTGGCAGTTCAAATGGTTCCAATAAGTGCAATTTGTACGCGTATCTCCCTCCGTCTGCGTAAAGTCATCCGAAGTTATGAACATATCAGAAAGTGAACAGTCCAGATCAACAGTACTGGATATCCTATGGCAAAAAGGCCTAGAGACATTTTTCGGATTGCTATGAATTTGATCCGCTTGCGGGCTCGTCAAATGTTTAAGACCAGCCACACTTTCTACCAAGTGCTCACAGGAATCTATTTCAGATGGAACACAAGAAGTAGTGGATGGTGTCAAGTCACTCGGAAGGAGGTGAGTTGTGTTTATATCAACGAGCGGGATACACGGTAAAGAGAAGTCGTTTACAAGTTCACGGTAAGATTCTATTGAGCCAGTGGGGAGATCAGAATAAGATACGGATGGAGCAATGTTCTTACGTTTGATTTTATCGAATTTAGTAGCTGATTTGGATCTTTTACAGATGTTATATTCGACAGGTGAAATCAAGTGTTTTTAGATAAACGTGACATCTTTGTGGAATTATTTGTAAGCAGAGTTGTGTTACTATAGGCACAATGTCTGTTTGGAATTATGAAGCCAAAAACTACAGCGAAAATTACTAAAATAAGAATAACCGAGGAGAAGTTGTAAGAGATGAGTTAATATGTACCGTTGAACTAGGGTAAAAAGATCGGAAAGCGAAAAAGAAAATACACGTGAAAAAAGGTACAACCTTCAAAGTACGCGCTGTTAATATCAGGGGTAGTAATAAGGTCGCTAGTATACGTTACACTATAACAACCAGGAAAACTTGTATAGGCATAAACCCAGGGGTCGATAGTGCGTCGAAAATCCCAATATTGTGCGAACGGGTTGTTAAAAACCAAAACAGTCAGTCGATAGTACGCCTCTCAGTGTCAGTACTTTAGATCACTCAACGCAAACACCGCAGAGGAAGCAAGACACCACTCCTATTCCTGAAAAGACCAGTAAGCTAGTTAAGAATAGGAGAAAAAGACACTCCAAGGCTCAGTCGACACAGTCTAACGCCCAAAAACAGCATAAGGATGACTGTTTTGCCTGCTCATTATCAGTCAAAATCAGCGACCGTGCTTTCGAATGCAACTTCTCTAGTACATGAGTACATTGTCACTGTGACACTACAGTACCTAAAGAGTACTACGGATTCATGCTGAGTCACCCCTGCCCATGGTTCTGGTACATTTGCCCTCGGTGTAGAGTATCTGATGCACTGACAAAGCCACAGGTCCAACCCAAAATCAGCTCTAAAGTCCAAACGAGCAAACCAAAATCGCCTGGCACTAAACCAATAAAACAAGTGACCAAGGCTACCACAACCCTGCCTAACACACCGACAAAACTGCCGGTTGTTGTTAACCCTCCAGTATCTGCTAGCAATACAACACAGTGGGTGAACGTGAAGAAGGGAAATAGCAACGACCCAACTCATAAGCGGCTACCACCCAAGAACAGGGATGACAGATCAAACTCACTTATTTTATTTAATGTCCCAGTATAGGAAGAAAGCTTGCTAGAAGGTAGGGCTGCCTTCGATAAAGGGCAGTGGGACAAACACTGCACAACCCTCGGAATGTGCAACGTCCCAGCCAAAATATGCCGCCTTTACAAAGGCAAAAATGCATCGAAAGGAAACCCCCCAATGAGGGGGGGGTCGTATGAAATGGCTTGAGCTATATGTCGCGCCATCACAAGTGGCTGTATCCCAAAAAAATTTTGAGCAGGCTCGCAATGTAGTGCACCACTGTTTTTAGTATAGCCTCGGTGTCACACTCTTAACTATGGTTATTATTATTTGGAATGGTTTTAACTTAGGGACGGTTTGCCGTGTTCCAGTGCCAGTTGTTGTGGCCTTTTCCAAATAATAATAATAATAATTTATTCTCAAATAACAAACATGTTACCAGTAATTTTTACCAGCTGGCTTGATAGGGTAGGATGCATTTAAGGTCTGGGTGTGGGGTGAAAAATCTTTTACTGCCACATTTGCTAATAACTCTAGGGTTTTATGTTTGTGTAGTGTACCTAGTGCTTGGATAATTATTGTTTGTGTGCATGTTTAGATGGTGGTAGGACTTGTTCTAATTATTACTCCTAAGACTGAGAGAGGCTAGGGGTACATCACATGACACTAGAGGGGTAAACATGTTCATCGTAGCTGCGAAAGTCACGGGTAAGCTGGTTTGAATCCTACATATTTTTTATATTTGACCCAAGATTTACTCTGTTCACTATTCCTATTAAAGATTCGAGAGTGTTTTGGTGCCCTAAACGTGCTTCTTGAGATAAACTCAAGTTCCTTCGGGTTCTTTCGTGTAACATACTTGGGGGGGGGACTAGTATCTAATTAATCAATTTTATCTGCATTTGTGTTCTTTTGTCGCAGGTATCCCAGCAATCTTACGTTCTAACACGGTGGATTAGAAATGTAGGTGTCGTTCGATTTCTCGATGACGGTAGAGATTCATACTTTACTGGAAACTTCAGATTCCGTAGACTAATCAAGTTCTACAGGGTGATGTATGCGTTTATTTTCCTCTATAACATAGAATCTCCACTGTTACTCAGTCATGTGATCTTGTCGCCTCTTGTACTTTTATGCGACGTTGACAAGGCGTTAGATTTGGAGTAACCCTTATTTTTTGTACAGGGTTGGTGAGTTAATATTTCTGATCAAATGGATAAACTGTTTGGCGTCGTTACAGCAGCTAAATTTGAACAAAAGGGGGCAAGTTGATGAATCTAATTTTTTTCTAAGGCATATGACTTGACAACTGACGTTTTCCATACCACATGCTTGAAGACAGGTATCCCCTAGCGTAGTCGAGGATGTGCGTCATGTAGGTTATATGCAATCAAATTGCAAGAAGACGTTATTGTTACGGGAAAATGAAGACACTTGGCTGATTAAAACCTTTGTATAAATACCATTAATTTCACATTGTTTTTTGGGTATATTTGTTTTACTTAACTTATGAACTTGTTTGATTTATTATTTTCGGCCATTTTGGATTCCTGTTTGTCTTGGTTTGGTCGTTTGCAGTTTTTTGCTCCAGGAACCTATAAAATTGAAGGTATTCGTAATTATTATAATTATTGTTGTTAGAACGACATTGGCCATCTATTTGTAAATTGACGAACGACATTTTGGTCGATTATTTGTGAATTACGAATAAACTTTGGTACCTACTTTGGAGTTTCGTTTTGTTGTTAATTTGGGTTCGTGAATTGCAAATAGATCGACATACTGTACTTCAATAAAGGAAGGAGCGAAACTTGGACGTAACAGTTAGCCTTTTCGTGACTTGCTCAGCTACGAACTCTAAGATGAATTCAGCTCTATTAAGTTCCTCGAGGTTTATATCATCATCAAGGATGAGAATTACTGTCAGTCAATCAGTACATTTAAACTAATGTCTTCAGAAGTTAAGAACGTTATCAAATAGTTGTGAGCTTCAACTCCTTTCTTAAAATTTTCACAGCGTTTTTTAAATTTTTTTATAATCCTTAAGATGTCAGAAGTGAAGAGGAAAAACCATTTGATTTCAGATGAAAAAACCTCGTAACAAAGGTTATTGAAGATGGATACAGTGTTGAAGCGTTTGTGTTAAATCAACTAACCACAAATTATTTACAAGGTTATTCGAGGCATATACGTCGCAACTGTTTAAAAGCGATTACTAAAGAAGACTTTAATTAAAAAATAGTTTTATTTTTATTTTCTTAAAAAAAAACGTTTTAAAAAACGCTGTGAAAATTTCGAAAACCAAGTTGAAATGCTATATAATATTTGGGAATGCTAGTCTAGGACAAGTATGTATTAACTGACTGAATGGTTTGCTTTGTAGAAGCAAACTGCACCGGACATAATAGATAATTCAGCCAAACCAGTATAATACCCTACGAATGATTAATTTCCTAAAATATCTATACCAAGTGAAAAACTGCAACCACTTTCACAGTTTGCGCCTTTTAGGTTGAAGAGATTGCAGGGTTTCCTACACTTTCCCAAAAGTTTGCCTCTGATTCGGGTCATCTAATTCTCGCAGCCTGATGTCAGATATTTTCCCAATCGGCCTCTTCGGTGAGTCTTGTTCTGCCCACAATCATGGTGAAGATTAAGAAGGCGAGTGACATCATCACATGTGTGTGTAATTTCATTTGAGTCAACTGATATAGTTGTTCTGATGATCGAAAGAATCCGATTGACAAATGTTGCCAGATTATCTGCAGCGTTATTTTCAAAGAGAACGAAAGCAGCTCGCATGTGTTGGATAGACAGTTCTATCTGGAAATTTTTCGACCAGACGTACACTGAACGACGAAATCTCGCATACTTAACAGTCTTTCGGTTTTTAGGCCGTGTTACAACCCAACATTGTGGAATACCTGATATAAATTTTGTCAATCAGTTGGGTCTCTGTATTTGGTAGTTGACCTTTCTTAGAGTATCATGAGGTTTGGAAACATCACAAGTAGGTACACCGTGTGTAACGTACCTCAGCCCCCAAATAGCAGAACAAGGCTTCCGTATCGCCAGGCTAGAATGGCACTATTGGGAATATGGTGAGGGTGGAGTGATAGTTCGTATTTTTAATTCATCTTCGTTGAATGTTTTGATGTGTTAAGACTGGTCTATATAAATATAAGAAAACATCTGGAAAATAAAATTAATATCGCATTGTGTAAGGTATGAGTTTGCATGCATACAACGTTATAATGAGAAACAGACCAACAGTTTCTCATTTGGTGTGCCTGGTCATAATGATCTCATGATTTTAGGTGTAAAAGATATTCAAGTTTTGATGACTCCCACATTTATAGACGAGAATACAAGACTCGATCGAATTCAAAACCAGGAGATGGGAAGTTCAAGGATATATTTGTAGAATAGTTTGTATGTGAATAGTTTTGTAGTTTAGTAAACAATTTACACCGACTAGGTTCTTAAAGTCTTTCCCATGGGTGGTTTGAAGTCATCGCTCACACTATCAATCTTTGCTGGCCAGTAACTCCACCCTCCCTCCTTTTGTGTTGTTAGGCTCATGTTAAATAATTAAAAAAACTATTGAGTTCTACTTGGTGCTTTATGTCTCACATCCTGTTGAGAAACACTATTTCTGCAAGTTCCTTTCACAAACTTGTCTGGCTATTACAACTTATGAACTATTGGTTAGGCATCAATGCTATACAGTTAACAGTTATGGAGAAATAGTAAGGATTTTCAAACAAGATATAAGCATTTAGAATGTAGTGGGGGAGATGTACTTAACTAGCTAAGCAGGAGATATAAAGAGTATCACGGTTGAAAGTTGAGCAATAGATAACACTAAGGGATCAAGGTAAGCCAATAGCGTGTAAGTGAGAACAGTATAATTGATAATAGACAATGTGGAACCCACACAGTTGTAAGTATTGACAAAGTTGCGCCCAGGAGAGTAGAGTGCATTCTAATCAACCAGTTTACAGTTGAACCGTGTTGATCGACCCAGTGAGTAGATTAACCTGTCTATTTCAAATAAAAACTAAAGAGAGTTATATTCAACTAGAAAAATTAGTGCTACTTGGGAGGGTAAAAATAACTAAATAAGACGCAGCACTGAGTTCATTGTGTTTAAAGTGTATGCAGAGCTATTAATATGAAAGCAGGGTGCGAGTGAGTTCACGAGTGCAGAAGAGTCAGTGCAACTGAGAGCATCATTAAGAAGTTGAAAAAACTTATGTAACCCACTTGCCATGCGTATTTTTGAGGGAAGCCTATTCCATATAAGTGCATACTTAGAGAGGAAGAAGTTTTCTTGAGTTTTGGAACCATACTTCTCAAGTTTGACCGTAGATACTTCATCTCGAAGGTTATGTGTACATGGGCCATGGATTAGGACTAAACTACAGGAGGAATATGTGAGCTTGTGCAGGAGTTTAAAGTAAAGGATCAGATTGGACTTAAGCCTTCTTTTCCATAATGGATCGAGCCCGAGTTCAATACATTGGGTTGAATAGTCAATGGGTGAGCTATGATTTAGGACTTTCCGAGTAAATTTCCTTTGTATTCCTTTAAGTTTCAACATATCAGACAGGCGTACGTTAGAAAATAAGAAAGAGCAGTATTCAGCAATAGGTCTTACGCATGTTTTGCAGAGAATTGTTCTGGATTCTCTATGAAGGAAGTTACGAAAGATGAAACCAAGCATTCTTCTCATTCGGGAAACTTTATTGGAGATATGTTCGGAGAAATTAAGTCTTTCCCATTAGCAAGTGTTCGATCTCTACATTCACTCGATTTGCAGCATGATCACATGAATATCAAGAGCACGCATGTTTAAAATGCCAGACTTATCCCGAAATTTAATTCCAAGTCGCAGTAATATGGTAAGGTGACGGAATATATACGAAGCTATAAAGAATATACGTTTCATTGACATTGTTATCGTCCGATTGTAGTCGGGTCAGCAATGGAGGCTACAGAAAACAAAAGAAAGATAAAAGCCTTCCATTATCGCGAGCAATTTTCCAACATCAAGGACAAAATTCTTAGGGATCAAAGGCTAACCGCCTCCATCAGGCAAAGTTTCAATTCCCCAGAGTAGACTATATTTCACACAATTATCTTTCGACTTTTCGCCTACTTCAGGAACCAAGGCAATAACAAACGAAAAATAATACTTATGAACAGAGCCTGCTGCTTCAGCTTCAGCCACCGAAAGCCTGTTATTTTCAGTCACAATGGTGAATTGAGAACGTTTGTTTGAGTGTTCCACCAGTGGAAACTAGCTGACGGTAGCGGGACTTTCAGCTACCGACCTCCCGACAAGCCCACGGCTGAACTCCTTCAATAAGACTTCAGGTTGTCCTAGTTTAGTGTTTGTGTTATCTTTCATTGTTGTTGGAAAGTTTCAATCATAAATATTAGTGCACTTACTGATGTATCAGCCTATCATACTCCTTTTCCTTTTTTTCCTCGGGCTTTCAACGCTTACTTTGCTCTGCCCTCTCAAATAGTGCCTAAAGTACCTTCCAGCAAGACGCGAAACGGCAAAACTCACTCCAGTACAGTGTGAATTGCTGGGTCCGGAATGATTTTTCTGAAGAGCTTTCTTTTTGTTTCAAACTCTATCTGCCTAGTAATATGAGTTAATTATTTATGCCTTAACTTATAGCTGTGTTCACTTGCATTAATTGGAACTGGAGCTTTTGTTCAGGTTAAGTTTAGCTCCTATGGTGAAAATGTGCACAGGGCCTGGCAGGCAGTACCTTTCGCTGCAATTGCTATAGGAGTGATCGTTCTTATGGTAAGCTTTCTGGGTTGTTGTGGGGCCATAAAAGAGAATGTTTGTATGCTGCATCTGGTAGGTTACTTTAGCTCGGTTATATTTGGCAGTATTCGTTTCTACTCATCATACTTCTGGCCACCGAGTTATCTGCTGCTGCAGTTGGATTTGTCTTCAGGAACAAGATCGATGATGAGCTTAACGAGTTGATGACTGGTGCTGTGGCTAAACCGACCAAAGAGATCATGGCATTCATGGATTTGGTTCAGTCGTCAGTAAGTCATAGCTGCATTCAAATTTCTGTAGTTCCAATGTTGTGGAGTCAAAAGTCCTGCAGATTATCAGGAAGAAAAGCCGATGTCGTGTAAAAATGCGGACAAAACGTACACAGAGGTAATTTTTAGTTATTTAACCTACTAGTTGATCAAGTGTTGATTCACAAGTGTGATGTACTCAGCTGTGCTGAAGATATTATCGATGGGTTAGCGTGTTTATTAGTAAGAATATGTTACTGAAAACTCAACCGTCGTATGGTCGGTTTTGTAAGACTTCACTCCACGTTATGTTGACGTGACTAATCATCGTGAAGGGGATTTTTATTTGTGAAACCATTTTGTCCTGTGTATATCATTCATGATGCTTCTGTGTACGAATGTAGTTTCACCTAGTAGCTATAGACTTGAGGAAGTACAAGGGAACTGACCAACTAGATCAACTGATCAAAGCAAAATGTTTTTTAACCACGAGACTAGAACTCGAGCTTAACGAGTCATCACATGACTCAAGATACTCCCCATCGAAAAGAATTTGTGTGGAGCGTGTGTTATAGTTTGAGTGTTTCTGTGTCCTTAGATATTAGTTTGAATTGTAGACCGGGAATGTTGGTTATCTTTTGTATATTGCACTAAACTATTACTGTAGTCATTGTATTTTCATAATTGAGTATTCAGTAAATACCAGTCTTTTTCCAAACCATTTTCATTCCTTAATAAAACACAAAACAATGTCAAAAAATCTGGTCGAAAATGTTTATAAGCATTTTGTTGGATGATGCTTACGTTCCCACTCTTCTACTGAAGAATTGTCTCAGTCCTCCCATTCGTCCAAAGAAGCGCTAATTCATTTTGTAATAAGCAAAACTATCCAGTTTTCTATTTCTTTGGCTAAAAACTTGGAAAGATTTAGTGTGTTTCGTTATGTGGGGCCGTACCAAAACGTAGCACAAATCCATGAAATCATTGGCAACTGAACTGAGCCATGTCGGTAAGTGTAGACTACCAGGTTGCGTTCCGCGGTCAGTCAGTTGCAACGTAGAACTTCGTACGTATGTACATAAGTTCATGTTGCCATACCACATTAATAGCACAGAGACGCAAATGTCAAATCAAATCCCATAGTGATAAAGATGGTAGAGGTATTAATGTTATAATAAAGAAGACTAGGGTTTAAGATATTATTCAAAAAATATAATTCAGTGAGATAAGGTTAGAAATTCAAAGGTAGAGGTGCTGGCTAATCCAGAGGATTAGGATTTGAGAGAGCTCAAAGAATGGATGCACTTGCGCCATTGCAAACGATTTTGAGCCATGCCGTTCAAAGTCTCTAACCATTGATGACTTTCGTCTCGCGGACCCCAACCAGGTAGTCTACATCTACCAACATGACTCAGTCCACTTGTCAGTGACTTCATGGATTTCTGCCATGTTTTGGTCTGGCCGCCCCTAGCTTTCTTCCAACCTACTCCTATACCACAAAACATAGCTCGTCGAGGCAGTCGGTGGTTAGGCATACGTAACACATGTCCCAACCACCTCAACTGATGAAGTTTCACCACTTCATCGATTGATCTACCATCCTTACCTAGTACTCGTTTCCTAACGACAGCATTGCTTACTCGGCTGTCCCACGATATACGAGCAATGCTTCTTAAACATCTATGATCGAATACTAGTAACCTACGAACATCTACTCTTAACGGCCATGTTTCACAGCCATATAAGAGAACGGAACGAACTGCTGCGCAGTACACCCGCCCTTTGGTTAGCGAACGGATATCACGCCTACGCCATAAGTGACGCAGGTTGGCAAAAGCCAATCGAGCTTTCTGTATCCGAGCTGAGATTTCGTCAGTCACCAGACCGTCAGCACTGATGAGACTCCCCAGATAAGTGAAGTGATCTACACGCTCGACTACTTCATTCCCTATCACTAGTTCAGGTGCCGAAGCAACCCAGTCTTGAAGCAACATTTTGCATTTCGAGGGGGAAAACCGCATCCCGAACATGCTCGCATTGTTGCTTATGGTAGTCAGAAGACTCTGCATTTTGTCAGCGTCTTCACCGAATAGAACTATGTCATCGGCATATTCTAGATCAGTAAGCGACTTTCCTGGTAGAAGGTCAACCCCTGAAAAATCTGACGAGCTTAATGTTAACTGTAAGAGGATGTCTACGACAAAGTTGAACAAGAATGGAGAGAGTGGACAGCCCTGACGGACACCACTTGATGTAGAGAATTCCGGTGACAGTTCACCATATGCTCTCACCCGACCAGTGGTGTTCGAGTAGAGAGCTTGTATAAGATTGATGTACTTCTTTGGTACACCTTTCAATGACAGACACTGCCACAGAACCTCACGATCCACTGAGTCGAATGCCGCCTTAAGGTCCGGGAACACGACTATTGTCGGACGTCTAAATGTGTGTCTGTGTTCCAGGACCTGTCGTAGTGTGAAAACGTGGTCTATACAACCACGTCCAGGTCGAAAACCTGCCTGGTTTTCTCGAGTCTGCTCTTCGCGAGCTCTAGTTAGACGTCTAAGTATAATCGAGGCTAACAATTTAGAAACTATATTAGTTAAACTTATTCCCCTGTGATTGTCACAAGAGGACTTCTGTCCTTTCTTGTAGATTGGGACAATTAGCGACTGAGACCAGTCAGATGGGATTACGTCCATTTCCCAGATTCTACCTAGGATCTCGGTCAGTTTAACCGTTAAAACTGGACCACCATCCTTAAACATCTCAGGGGTAAGCCTATCGGGACCTGCCGCTCTACCTCTCCTTAGATTTCCTATAGCTTTCTCAACTTCATGTAAACTGGGAGGACTTAAATCGATTTGCCATTCAGGATGACTGGAGATCGTGGGCAACCGAAGAGTGGCTGAAGGCCAGTTGAACTGATCCCTAAAGTGTTCTGCCTATCGATCCAGTCTCCTAGATTAAGAATGGATAATAAGACCATCCTTTTCCGAGATAGTCTCACTTACATTCGGGTTCCTAATACCGGTTTCTTTGATAAGGCGGAAAAGTTGTCTAGTGTTGCCTATCGTCGCTGCCTTTTCCATCGCTTTTGCTTTCGCCACCCACCACTGTTCACGGTCGTTACGTAGGCTTTTTATAAGTCTGCACCTAAGCTGACTACGCTCTTCATCATGTTCAGAGTCAGATGGGATGCGTTTTCGAGCATCCATCAGTTCGATGGATGCGACTGAAATCCACTGCTTCATCCTAGCATTGTGGTTTACCTTGTCAGCAGATACCATTGCTGTTTCCACAGCCTTGATATGATTCCAACCTGCTTCAGGATGGGAATCACTTGCATGCCCGCCTAACTGTTTTTCTAGTTCCTCCTGAAATATTTTCTTAGCTTGATTATCATCAAGTAAAGCCCTAAGAGGCTTCCTTACGGTGTCTTTCCTACGTCCAGCAAGCCTCAAACAAATACGTGCTCGCACTAGGGCATGATCTGAATCTAAACATGTGCCCCAGAACGAGCGACAGTCCTCTATCGAACCCCTCCATCGGTGGCTGATGGCGATATGATCTAGTTGTGTCCAACGTTGAGACGACTTCGGGGGTCGCCAGGTCAAAAGGTGTTTTTCCTTATGCTTAAAATTAGTGTTTGCTAGAAATAGTTGGTTATCTGAGCACAGCTGCAACAGACGGTCGCCATTGTCTGTTCTTTGAGCCGCGAGACCGTAACATCCACCTAGGTGTCTTTCATTTTCACTTAGTCTACCTACTTGTGCATTGAAGTCACCAGCCATTATAACTATATCAGAGCGCTTAACTTTTTGGAGAAGGTCCGAAAGCTTTCTGTAAAACTCATCTTTTACATCGTCTGGACTGCAGTCAGTGGGGGCGTAGGCTGATATGACGAAGAGGCAACGGCGATTGTCCCTATCTTTCCGAGTCCTTACTGTCCCGTTTAGTCGGACGGCGCACAAGCGACTATCTACAGGGATCCAGTCAAGGAGAGATTGTTCTGCCCTACGACTCAATGCTATGCCTACGCCAGCAAGACCCCGGGAAGCAGCATCAGGGCTACCGGATACACGAAGGGTAAATCGAGCTGCTTCTTTATCTTGACATGGTGAGGTCAAATGAGTGATGCTACTCGGATCCTGTATGCGCGTTTCCGAGACGCAGCACACATCGATGGAACGAGATTCTAAAGTCCTAGCTAATGATGCCTGTTGCCCTATTTGACACAATGTCCGTACATTGAATGCTCCAACATGTAGTTTGGAACGGGGTTTAAGGAGAAAAGGAACGACGTTTCGCAAACTCGCATCGTTTGCATTAGCTGTGCACTGTAATAAATGAATGTGAGAAGAGTTAGTTGTGGAGATAAGAGAGGTATTAGGGAATTTAGGAAGGATTTGATTTTGAACGATTTTGTCTCGTGTGCTGTTGCGTGTATGAGGGCGGTTATCACTTCCCGGCTGCCTACACCGTGGAAGGTTGTTTCTTGACGAACCTAAAAAGGAAGATGGATTAGTGTTGGTGCGTGACCGCAGGGTCCAAGGGACAACTGCTTGAGGCCGGTCACGCACGGCCTTTTTATGAGACGTTGTTTGAGGATTAGCTCCGTTCTTAGAGGCCCTTAGTGGGCACCCTTACCCAAGGAGACGGAAATCCGTGAGGTAGGGGAGGTGTGACATTTTTAGGGCCGACCTTTTCTAACCCTTCCTTCCTTGTGAGAAGGCAGCATCGCTGCAGATGCTGGTTGTCCGAGGGAAACACCTTGCTGCTGTCACACCCCTCTTCAGTCAGTCAGCAGTACGACTTCGCCCTCAGACCTTGGGTAGCTGCTTTTAGTCTCATCGTTCTCCAATCGACCTGCCTGGCATGGTAGGACCTGCAGGAACATGTGTTCCAGCCAGTATAGCTCGGTTGGGTCATCACGATAGGCAAGCCCGACCACCACGTCAAGGTAGCAGCTTCGGTCGGGTTGCGTTCCGCGAGACAATAGTAATTGATGGTTAGAGATTTTGGATTACATGGCTCAAAATCACTTGTAATGTTGGAGGTGCATCCTTTTTATGTCTTTTGTCAAACTATAATCTTATGAACTCATTAATTTACATAGTTCACTTGCCATCGACGAAGTGCTCGTTTTTCAGCAGTCGGCACACACATCTGGGCAATATTGGTAAACTACAGATATAGACCAAGTTTTCGTCATTTAATATGACTGGACAATGCCCGAGTCCGTCGAACAATGAATGATGTCAGTGGTTAGTTATCTCGTGACCTTGTTGCGACCACAGCTTCCAAGTAGACGATGTTTGATCTTGAACAGGTTAATTCAACCTATTAGTGACTAAGTTCTGATATGACGACGACCTACAGTTACGGACTCGTTCTGAGCATTGTTTGACTTCCCAGACTTCGTAGGCAGTCTTTAAAGCATTGACAGGTGATAGATAACACTTATTTATCACTTAAGACTAGTCTCAATGACACAAACCCATTAACTAATCATTCTTATATTGTATAGTGACGATTTTACCTATTTTATTTTCAGGGCTGTCTGCCTATCTTTGGAACATTCCTTAAACGCAACCTCCTAATTGTTGCTTGTGTCGTATTTGGTGTATGCTTCTTCCAATTATTGAGCACTATCATAGCCTGTTTTTTGGCTCGCCACATAAAGGTGAACGTGGATGTGTAATCGCTGCACACAGTACGCAGTTGTTGATAACTGTCGATTTCGTTTAGTATTTTCTTTGTGTTTTAGCGCCTGAAAATTGTGCCTTGGATACCAATCATGTTCATAACCTCACATATGATCTATCTCAGTACTAATAGGATACAAAACTCGTTTTTCTCATTTTTTTTCTCATTATTTTGCAGAATCAGCTGTCTTGATTTCTTAGTTTATCATTATCTACGAACTGGTGATAAATAATCTTCATTACTATATCTTAATGTGTAACCTTTAAGTAAACACATCGCTTATTTATGTAGTTTCAGATATATGTGATATGCTTTTCGCTTTGCAACTTATGCTTATTTCGTCTCTGTGATATTATTAAACATTTCCAGTACGAATGAATGACCTCGAGTTTTCTTTGTGTTCAACTGCGATGGGACGAGACCTAACAGTGTCTACACAGTGATATTAATGTATTTGACTCACTTTCCATGTATTTTAGTTAAACGGTTGCCCACTGTGGTCCAAAATACCCATTGTTTAGTTATTGAGTTTAGTTTGAGACTAGTAACCGTCCCCTGTAGTGTGTAATTTAAAGAATACACGATAAATATTTGATGAGTAGTTTTATGAATAGCACTAGAACTCTATACCGGATAAGTGAGGTTACTGATCTATGTTTGGTTAGCAAATATACATTCAGTCAGTCAGTCAGTCATCTGCAACGTAGAACTTCGTACGTAAGTACATCAGTTCATGATGCCATATCACATTAGCACAGAGACGCACTGTGAGTGAGACTATTTCGGAAAAGGATGGTCTTATTATCCATTCTCAATCCAGGAGACTGGACCGATTGGCAGAACACTTGAGGGATCAGTTCAACTGGCCTCTAGCCACACTTCGGGTACCCACGATTTCCAATCATCCTGAATGGCAAATGGAAGTAAGTCCCCGATTCTTTATGAAATAGAGAAAGCGTTAGGAAAACTGAAGCAAGGGCGAGCTTTACGTCCTGATAGGCTAACTCCTGAGATGTTTAAGGATGGTGGTCCAGTTTTAGCAGCTAGGTAGACTGAAATCTAAGTTAGAATCTTGGAACTGGACGTGATCCCACTTGACTGGTCTCAATCCCTGATTGTCCCAGTCTACAAGAAAGGACAAAAGTCTTCTTGTGACAATCACAGGGGAATAAGTCTAACTAATATAGTTTCTGAGTTGTTAGCCTCGATTATCCTGTTAGTGGGACATGGATGGATTTAAAGCATGATTACGTCACTACGCGCTGATTGGCTAATTTCCTATCCAATCAGCGCCTGATCGAAGCTTGGAGAACAGGATAGAAAATTCTCGTATTATTGGCTGCATGCTGATTGGTCAAATCCAGTCCAGTCGATCACGTGAATTTCCTTCCAGAAGTTTTCTCATCTAAAGGCTATAAATAGACTCGCATTGTATTTATCTTCGCCTTCAAGCCTTCTTAGCATTCTTCGCTTTCAAGCCTTTTTGCCTTGGCTTTCGCCATCACCTCCAGCTTCTTTTCCTTGCTATTTTGGAATACAATCCTTCCTGTTCAACCGTGTTTTGATTTGTGTTACTTGTCCAGTGTTTTGTGTCAAGAATACTAAGCAATAAGATTTAGCCTAGAGAATATCGTAAGCAACCGTTACAACAGTGGCGACGGAGAAAAAGGAAAAAAAATTTTTCAAGATGCCTATTTCAGATGATCAGCTTAACCGAATACTACAACAACAGCAAGCACAATTAGATGCACAAATGCGGTTGTTGGAGACCCTAACTCAACAGCTCAACATCCAGTGCTCGAGTCCACATACTATTTTAAATACGTCTTGTGAAGCAGTGGCAAACAGCATACCAGAATTCGTCTATAATCCTGAATGTGGAAATACTTTTCTGACGTGGTTCAAACGTTGGGAAGATACATTTAGAATTGAATTCGGTAAACAAGATGATGCATGGAAGACTCGGTTGTTGCTGCGTAAGTTGGGAAGCAATGAGTATGAACGTTACGCTGACCATGTATTACCGAAGTACCCTCGAGAGCTCAGTTTCGAGGAGACAGTAACTCAGCTGTCAGATATTTTCGGCGAATCATCATCATTGTTTAGTATTAGATATCATTGTCTAAATCTGGTGAAACACGAAGATGATGAATATGCGGTTCTTGCAGACGTCGTCAACAGAGAATGTGAACGCTTCAAGTTACGCTCGTTGACGGAAGACCAATTTAAATGCTTAATATTCATCAAAGCTCTTCAGTCACCGCAAGATGCTGAAACCAGAACTAGACTTTTGATTCGAATGGACCAAGACCCTAACGTCACACTCAGAACATTGACAGATGAGTGTAAACGCTTACAAAGTATCAGGCACGACAACATGTTGATTGAACAGGTAAATCACAATTTAACCAGCAGTAGTGTCAATGCTATTACTAGGTTAAATGTCCAGAAGCCGATAGCATCTCGTAACAAACCACCGACGGCATGTTGGTTATGTGGTGATTGGCATTACGTACGATTTTGTCCATTTAAAAAACATAAATGTCAAATGTGCAATAAACGTGGACATAAAGAAGGCCATTGTCAACCAAATCGTACGTCACAGCCCAAGAAGAAGCGCAAACGTACTCGACATGTGGTGAAATCAGCCGAGTCTAAATCACTTTCTCTCGTAGCTGCTTTTCAAACAGAATATGACGTTCGGAGAAAGTATGTTACTATCCAGATGAACGGTGCATCAGCTCGTTTCCAAATCGACACGGCATCAGATATCACCTTAATGTCTAGAGAAACGTACAACCTGCTGGGAAAACCGCCAATGAAGCCATCTAAGAAAACAGCTAAAAGCGCTTCAGGTGGTGTGTTAAAACTGGTTGGTGAGATGCAGTGTGAATTTTCCTTCAACGGGAAAAAATGCGCAGGAATATGCTATCTGACAGAACGGCCAAACCTTGATCTTCTTGGTCTAGATATGCTAGAAAAGCTGGGAATAATGGATTTACCCATTAACAGTGTCTGCAGCGTATCGTGTTCATCAGTGGACACCCCGATACTTAAAAAGAAGACAGGTGAAAGGTTACAAGATAAACAAAAGAGGAAGTCAGCCTCTGTTTCTCAGAATAGCCTTGGCCGCAGTACGAATCTGAAAGCAAACCTACCAGCGAAAGCAGATGCCAAACCTACTTCACGTCCGAGACGCCCTATACCATATGCTGTTCATGAGCCTCAACAAAACTTATCGGTGGGGAAGCAGCCCGATCGGCGGTTGTCTAAAGATATGGTTCCTACAAAGCAGGCGGCTCGTAAGAGTACGGGTGGCAAGGCACCCAGGAAGCAGTTGGACCCTAGCACCAGATCCTACGAATCTTCTCAAAGGGGAGGTGTTAGTGGGACATGGATGGATTTAAAGCATGATTACGTCACTACGCGCTGATTGGCTAATTTCCTATCCAATCAGCGCCTGATCGAAGCTTGGAGAACAGGATAGAAAATTCTCGTATTATTGGCTGCATGCTGATTGGTCAAATCCAGTCCAGTCGATCACGTGAATTTCCTTCCAGAAGTTTTCTCATCTAAAGGCTATAAATAGACTCGCATTGTATTTATCTTCGCCTTCAAGCCTTCTTCGCTTTCAAGCTTTTTTGCCTTGGCTTTCGCCATCACCTCCAGCTTCTTTTCCTTGCTATTTTGGAATACAATCCTTCCTGTTCAACCGTGTTTTGATTTGTGTTACTTGTCCAGTGTTTTGTGTCAAGAATACTAAGCAATAAGATTTAGCCTAGAGAATATCGTAAGCAACCGTTACAACAGTGGCGACGGAGAAAAAGGAAAAAAAATTTTTCAAGATGCCTATTTCAGATGATCAGCTTAACCGAATACTACAACAACAGCAAGCACAATTAGATGCACAAATGCGGTTGTTGGAGACCCTAACTCAACAGCTCAACATCCAGTGCTCGAGTCCACATACTATTTTAAATACGTCTTGTGAAGCAGTGGCAAACAGCATACCAGAATTCGTCTATAATCCTGAATGTGGAAATACTTTTCTGACGTGGTTCAAACGTTGGGAAGATACATTTAGAATTGAATTCGGTAAACAAGATGATGCATGGAAGACTCGGTTGTTGCTGCGTAAGTTGGGAAGCAATGAGTATGAACGTTACGCTGACCATGTATTACCGAAGTACCCTCGAGAGCTCAGTTTCGAGGAGACAGTAACTCAGCTGTCAGATATTTTCGGCGAATCATCATCATTGTTTAGTATTAGATATCATTGTCTAAATCTGGTGAAACACGAAGATGATGAATATGCGGTTCTTGCAGACGTCGTCAACAGAGAATGTGAACGCTTCAAGTTACGCTCGTTGACGGAAGACCAATTTAAATGCTTAATATTCATCAAAGCTCTTCAGTCACCGCAAGATGCTGAAACCAGAACTAGACTTTTGATTCGAATGGACCAAGACCCTAACGTCACACTCAGAACATTGACAGATGAGTGTAAACGCTTACAAAGTATCAGGCACGACAACATGTTGATTGAACAGGTAAATCACAATTTAACCAGCAGTAGTGTCAATGCTATTACTAGGTTAAATGTCCAGAAGCCGATAGCATCTCGTAACAAACCACCGACGGCATGTTGGTTATGTGGTGATTGGCATTACGTACGATTTTGTCCATTTAAAAAACATAAATGTCAAATGTGCAATAAACGTGGACATAAAGAAGGCCATTGTCAACCAAATCGTACGTCACAGCCCAAGAAGAAGCGCAAACGTACTCGACATGTGGTGAAATCAGCCGAGTCTAAATCACTTTCTCTCGTAGCTGCTTTTCAAACAGAATATGACGTTCGGAGAAAGTATGTTACTATCCAGATGAACGGTGCATCAGCTCGTTTCCAAATCGACACGGCATCAGATATCACCTTAATGTCTAGAGAAACGTACAACCTGCTGGGAAAACCGCCAATGAAGCCATCTAAGAAAACAGCTAAAAGCGCTTCAGGTGGTGTGTTAAAACTGGTTGGTGAGATGCAGTGTGAATTTTCCTTCAACGGGAAAAAATGCGCAGGAATATGCTATCTGACAGAACGGCCAAACCTTGATCTTCTTGGTCTAGATATGCTAGAAAAGCTGGGAATAATGGATTTACCCATTAACAGTGTCTGCAGCGTATCGTGTTCATCAGTGGACACCCCGATACTTAAAAAGAAGACAGGTGAAAGGTTACAAGATAAACAAAAGAGGAAGTCAGCCTCTGTTTCTCAGAATAGCCTTGGCCGCAGTACGAATCTGAAAGCAAACCTACCAGCGAAAGCAGATGCCAAACCTACTTCACGTCCGAGACGCCCTATACCATATGCTGTTCATGAGCCTCAACAAAACTTATCGGTGGGGAAGCAGCCCGATCGGCGGTTGTCTAAAGATATGGTTCCTACAAAGCAGGCGGCTCGTAAGAGTACGGGTGGCAAGGCACCCAGGAAGCAGTTGGACCCTAGCACCAGATCCTACGAATCTTCTCAAAGGGGAGGTGTTAGTGGGACATGGATGGATTTAAAGCATGATTACGTCACTACGCGCTGATTGGCTAATTTCCTATCCAATCAGCGCCTGATCGAAGCTTGGAGAACAGGATAGAAAATTCTCGTATTATTGGCTGCATGCTGATTGGTCAAATCCAGTCCAGTCGATCACGTGAATTTCCTTCCAGAAGTTTTCTCATCTAAAGGCTATAAATAGACTCGCATTGTATTTATCTTCGCCTTCAAGCCTTCTTAGCATTCTTCGCTTTCAAGCCTTTTTGCCTTGGCTTTCGCCATCACCTCCAGCTTCTTTTCCTTGCTATTTTGGAATACAATCCTTCCTGTTCAACCGTGTTTTGATTTGTGTTACTTGTCCAGTGTTTTGTGTCAAGAATACTAAGCAATAAGATTTAGCCTAGAGAATATCGTAAGCAACCGTTACAACAGTGGCGACGGAGAAAAAGGAAAAAAAATTTTTCAAGATGCCTATTTCAGATGATCAGCTTAACCGAATACTACAACAACAGCAAGCACAATTAGATGCACAAATGCGGTTGTTGGAGACCCTAACTCAACAGCTCAACATCCAGTGCTCGAGTCCACATACTATTTTAAATACGTCTTGTGAAGCAGTGGCAAACAGCATACCAGAATTCGTCTATAATCCTGAATGTGGAAATACTTTTCTGACGTGGTTCAAACGTTGGGAAGATACATTTAGAATTGAATTCGGTAAACAAGATGATGCATGGAAGACTCGGTTGTTGCTGCGTAAGTTGGGAAGCAATTAGTATGAACGTTACGCTGACCATGTATTACCGAAGTTACCTCGAGAGCTCAGTTTCGAGGAGACAGTAACTCAGCTGTCAGATATTTTCGGCGAATCAGCATCATTGTTTAGTATTAGATATCATTGTCTAAATCTGGTGAAACACGAAGATGATGAATATGCGGTTCTTGCAGACGTCGTCAACAGAGAATGTGAACGCTTCAAGTTACGCTCGTTGACGGAAGACCAATTTAAATGCTTAATATTCATCAAAGCTCTTCAGTCACCGCAAGATGCTGAAACCAGAACTAGACTTTTGATTCGAATGGACCAAGACCCTAACGTCACACTCAGAACATTGACAGATGAGTGTAAACGCTTACAAAGTATCAGGCACGACAACATGTTGATTGAACAGGTAAATCACAATTTAACCAGCAGTAGTGTCAATGCTATTACTAGGTTAAATGTCCAGAAGCCGATAGCATCTCGTAACAAACCACCGACGGCATGTTGGTTATGTGGTGATTGGCATTACGTACGATTTTGTCCATTTAAAAAACATAAATGTCAAATGTGCAATAAACGTGGACATAAAGAAGGCCATTGTCAACCAAATCGTACGTCACAGCCCAAGAAGAAGCGCAAACGTACTCGACATGTGGTGAAATCAGCCGAGTCTAAATCACTTTCTCTCGTAGCTGCTTTTCAAACAGAATATGACGTTCGGAGAAAGTATGTTACTATCCAGATGAACGGTGCATCAGCTCGTTTCCAAATCGACACGGCATCAGATATCACCTTAATGGCTAGAGAAACGTACAACCTGCTGGGAAAACCGCCAATGAAGCCATCTAAGAAAACAGCTAAAAGCGCTTCAGGTGGTGTGTTAAAACTGGTTGGTGAGATGCAGTGTGAATTTTCCTTCAACGGGAAAAAATGCGCAGGAATATGCTATCTGACAGAACGGCCAAACCTTGATCTTCTTGGTCTAGATATGCTAGAAAAGCTGGGAATAATGGATTTACCCATTAACAGTGTCTGCAGCGTATCGTGTTCATCAGTGGACACCCCGATACTTAAAAAGAAGACAGGTGAAAGGTTACAAGATAAACGAAAGAGGAAGTCAGCCTCTGTTTCTCAGAATAGCCTTGGCCGCAGTACGAATCTGAAAGCAAACCTACCAGCGAAAGCAGATGCCAAACCTACTTCACGTCCGAGACGCCCTATACCATATGCTGTTCATGAGCCTCAACAAAACTTATCGGTGGGGAAGCAGCCCGATCGGCGGTTGTCTAAAGATATGGTTCCTACAAAGCAGGCGGCTCGTAAGAGTACGGGTGGCAAGGCACCCAGGAAGCAGTTGGACCCTAGCACCAGATCCTACGAATCTTCTCAAAGGGGAGGTGTTAGTGGGATATGGATGGATTTAAAGCATGATTACGTCACTACGCGCTGATTGGCTAATTTCCTATCCAATCAGCGCCTGATCGAAGCTTGGAGAACAGGATAGAAAATTCTCGTATTATTAGCTGCATGCTGATTGGTCAAATCCAGTCCAGTCGATCACGTGAATTTCCTTCCAGAAGTTTTCTCATCTAAAGGCTATAAATAGACTCGCATTGTATTTATCTTCGCCTTCAAGCCTTCTTAGCGTTCTTCGCTTTCAAGCCTTTTTGCCTTGGCTTTCGCCATCACCTCCAGCTTCTTTTCCTTGCTATTTTGGAATACAATCCTTCCTGTTCAACCGTGTTTTGATTTGTGTTACTTGTCCAGTGTTTTGTGTCAAGAATACTAAGCAATAAGATTTAGCCTAGAGAATATCGTAAGCAACCGTTACA
>OX103971.1:80977776-81054480 GCA_944470395.2 Schistosoma turkestanicum | reverse complement strand
GGTGTTTGAATTAACTAGTGACTTCTTGTTGTTGTTGAATGCTTGATTTGGAATTCTGAATACAATACATTCGTTTGTGCTTATCCCTTAGTTCTTGATTCACATACTTCTAATCATCATACTGGCGTCGCGATGGAGCTTGTAATAGAACAGTTAGACATTCTTCTACTTCTGAAGCTTTTGAAGACTAGTTGGAAAGGTTTGAAATCTGGAGTATGACCCGGAAAGATGTCAAAGATGATAAAATTGTGGCACGTTTGCTGACATTCATCGAAAAAGAAGCGTACAGCTTATCAAAAACTTTGGCATATCCAGAAAAACCTATCTCACTTCCCTATGCAATACTTAAAGAGTTATTATTGAATCACGTAAAGTGCCCTGGTATTGAATGCCGTGAAAGGGCGAAATTTCATAAGATGATTCGTCAAAATGACCAAAATGTTAAGGAATTCATTCTTGAATTGCAGAAACAAGCTGTCAAATGTAATTTCGGTGATCAACTTCATGTGCAGCTGAGAGACCGATTAATTGCAGGAATTAACATACCTAGTTTGGAAAGAGAGCCGTTAAGAATATCAAACTGTTCCTTTCAAGATGTTAGAACTGCGTGCATTAACTACGAGGCGTTGAATGAACTTGATATTCAGTCGATGAAGATTTCCAATACTTTGATTAGTTGTCATGATGAAATACAATCTCAGGGTCAATCAAAATTGTGTTCGTTTAATAGAGGTTCCGATTCTCGTGTAAATATGAACGGTGTCTCAAAAAAGAATTACAAAGGAAATAACAGAGGTAAGACCAAGTTTGGCAAGTGTTTATCATGTGGAAAACTTCATTCTCGTAATTCATGTGCATTCGCAATGCTAAATGTTTTAGATGTGGTAAGATAGGACACATTCAAGCAGTATGCAAAGCTACTGTTCATTTTGCCTCAAGTAGTACTAAAGCTTGTAATTTAGATCCCAATAATTCAGCTGATCCTAATGATCATTTATCTTTGTCTACCATTTCGAAAGGTAATGCTCATATTCAAAAGCGATTATATACATCGCTTGGTTCATGTCATGACTTTATTGTGGACACAGGCAGTATAGAGTCCATTATTTCATTCAAGAACTTGAAATCGTTAGATCCTAACGTTGTGGTTCGACCCACTGAAGTATCAATATTGGGGATTACTGGACACAGACTGCCTATACGAGGATGTTGTGAATTGCTAATAAGAGATGATAATTCCTCATACATACCTTGTGAATTCTTAGTTAGCGAAACAGGACTGTCAATACTGGGTTTAAAGAATTTGAAAAGGCTTAAAGTGGAGTTGTCTTTCCTAGTTTCTAAAGAAAATTCTGATGCTTTACTTAAAGATTTGATAGCCACGTGTGCTAAGTGCACGTGGAGGTATGAAAACGGTTCAGCACAGGAGTGCCAAGCAAATTCAGCATGTTGACTACATTTCTCGACAGTCATTACAAGATAAACCTGTTAATACTTCAGACTGTTTGTTAGCGCAACCTTTACCAGTGAAACGTCCAGATCTCATTAGAGAAACTCGTAGAAACTTTGGATGTATAATTAATGCTATACGGAAAGGTTGGAATGCTAATCTGAAACGTAGATTCCCTATCTATTTTTCTAAAGCGGGATGAGCTATCCACTACTCCTGATGGTATTTTGTGTTTACATGATCGGGTTGTTATTCCTCCTTCATGGCGTAAAGCTGTCCTGGCAGATCTTCAGAGTGGACAGTCAGGTGGTGAGAAATTGAAGTCCTTGGCGAGGCTCACGGGTTGTTCGCCAGGGATAAATGCAGATATTTGTCGTACAGCAAACAATTGCGAAAAGTGTCATAAGCTGAAAAATCAGCATTCGTAGGTGATTGATTCTATTGCCGCCTCAACATTTAATGAGCTGGAGAGGGGAGTAGATACCTTTCTACTGCAATATAGAAATGCCAGACATTCGGTGACGAAAGAGACTCCATCAAAACTATTAAAAGGAAGAATTCTTCGGTCGAATATGAGATGTTTGGAGTCTGCAGAAGTTACATATTATCGTGGCAATGATCTTCGACCATCCACGGGGATTGTTCTGAAGAATATCGGGAAATCTATGGTGCGACTTCTAGATATCAATGACTTAAGTACACACAATCGACATGTTGATCAAATACAATTCCAGGAACCAGGTGAGTCTGTTCCAATTTCGGTTGTTAATTCTAATACTAATGAGAGCATTCTAGATAATACAGAGCCTTTATCCAATACACTGTCGGACAGACACAGGATGAATTTGAGAAGAAGACGTACAATTGATTACAGACACTTGGATTCCAATTTAAGCTGTGGCGGATGTGGTGTTTGAATTAACTAGTGACTTCTTGGTTGTTGTTGAATGCTTGATTTCGAATTCTAAATACAGTACATTCGTTTGTGCTCATCTCGTAGTTCTTGATTCACATACTTCTAATCATCATAGGAGTAGAATGAGGCGGTTAAAAATATAAACAGAAAGATAGGGAGACTAGCAAAACAGAAAACATCTTTGTTTAAAGCTAACTCGTAACTTAGCAGATCACGTTTTTAAATAAAACAAAGGAATAATTACTCAAACCTCTCTTTTTCTGTATTGGGGCACCAACTGTACACCTACATTTAAGTACGATTATGAAGACAATTCACTAGTGAGATAACAAATGGGCAAATAAACTTATGAATAGAGGAGATTAAAAGGAACTAAACTGTTAGAAATTTCGTTGATAACTCCACTGGTTATTTGTGTTGGTGATGAAAGGGAATCGTTGAATTTTATGATTAGTTGGCATCCATCTAGGAATGAAATGAACCACGAATGTAGAGGGTTAAAGATTCCGAATGAATTTAGTTTGGTGAAAAACGCTTTGTGTGGGACCTTATCAAAAGCTTCTTGAAGTCGAAGAAGATGACTGATACTAAAAGCCCTTTGTCTTGCTGATGCGTAATATCATTGAAATAAGCTAGCATGCATGTGTCACACGACCTAGACCTCAAGAACCCATGCTGTAAGCTTTATACCAGATTGTTATTAATGTGTTGTATCAGTGCCGCCTTCAATACCTTTTCGATCACCCTGGATACTACTGAGGTAATGTTTATGGGTTGGCAATTTTCAACATTCTCTGATGGCCCTGATTTAATCGTTTGGATGATATGTGTACTCTTCTAGGCATCAGGACGAAACCCTGTAGAGGGGGATATGTTAAATAGATGCATCAATGTGAGCTATATGATGTAAGGATTTGGCAGTAAAGAAAAGTAGGACTGAATATTCCACCTGTGAACAATCGAAAGCAATAATAAAATACGGAAACTAAAGAAATCACCTAGTCGGAAGGCTCTACATTTGACGAATCCTTACTTATTTACATCAGACTCGGTTGGATGAAGAGGGTGAGGACACATACACTTTCACTAGTAACCATCGACCACTTATATACGAAGGCTGTTGGTCTACTGAGCGAAATGGATCAGTTGTGTGAACTAGGCAACCTTATGGGACTTTCCAAAACACAAGCGTCTCCTCTTAAATCATGGAAGAGTATACTGCAACAACCTACATGTATATTTGTAAGGTGATAACTGAAAGAGCCGAATGAGAGGTGTCGGGTTAATATATCCACAGTCCTGCTTGGTAGAATATCAGGTGTATGCTCAAGGGTTCTCCATTGTTCATTAATCTGTATGTTGCCTAGTGAGATCGCTAAACACCTCATGAAGTGTATTTGGATTCATCTACAGAACGTCTAATCCTAACGCTGATAAAACTGAAAGGATTACCTCACTTTATTAGTCCATCAGATACTCCGGCCCAAAGGTTAAGTAACTTCAACCATCCCGAAGTCGAATTCCCTTAACCTTCATGCAAAAAGAGCGATAACTCTATTAAACCCGTTTTCTTCAACATCATTAAAGAATTTGGCTTATTCGAAAATGTAAATTTAGTAACTCAGTAGGAAAACGGTCAAATACCACTATGTTTGGACTACATCTTCATACATTTCAAACTCTTAATTGATCACGCAATTGAGGCCTTTATTTTATTAGCTAAATTGAGGTAACAACAAGCATCTGAATTTCTGACGATGGATAAATCAGCTTCGAAGGAAAATCCAAAGCAGACAGAATGAGAAGAAAAACCTCCTCTTTATATGCATACTTACTGGGATTACTTATTATACACGAACTTGCCAGCTACAAATTATTCGGTTTCAAAAATGATCCCCCAAAATTTCTAACAATCTACAGTCATTTCCAGTTGCGCTCTCCGAACGTAATGTATTAAAGGGTACTGCCGTGTGCTGCAGAGTTCCTGATACAACAGTATTATCGAACACGTTGACCAAAATATACTACCTACATTTAAGAAGACTTCATTTGCTAGTCATTGGGAGTCTCAGAAGAAAACTTGAGTCTTTGACTTGTGTATCATAAACGGCAGCATCAATATAAAGACACTCCTCTTAGCATAGATATGTTTCACTATGATATCCTGAGAGAAGCAGCTTCAGTCATGGCAACAACCCAGAGTGTAATGTCCTCATATTTCCCAAGTAGTGGAGCAGTCTCAAACGATTTGAACCCGTTACTCATACTACCAGTCTTCATGGAAGACTGACACAATGAACCCTCAAGCTTCCAACCGGTCGGACTAATTTCGAAACCCCCAAACGCCATGGAGACTTTAGTATATGAAGGTCTATGCGTCTACTCATCAGTTAACTTCTATTCATCTCAAGATCACTGTTTCATAGCCCACAACTGCTTTAATAATCTGCGGACTGCAGTAGACGGATGAACAGCCGTCTTTGACTGAAAGTAAATCTTTATCCACTGGAGTGTAGGTGCCTTGGAGATGACCCTTTTTCAACGTTTTCTTGCGTCCTATTACATTCACTACCTTTCGTACACTAAAATTTAGGTCATTTTATTACGTTCCTTGAACATGGGAAAAAATATGAAATGAAGATTCCATCAACTTAATAAAATTTGAGTTCGATACTTGGCGCAAATGCATTTTAAGTCAGTCTTATATCTCTATATGCATTAAGCTTCGCACTAAGACATTGAACCTATCGGAATTTGGGCGGGTAGATAACTGCGCCTGACGAGCTTGCCGCCTCACGCTTTAGAGACATGGTGAGTATTAGCATTTGTTTAGGCTTATATCTTTAGCCACCAAAACAAGCATCAAAGGCTGGGAAGAAAGAGCCAACGAAAAAGCCTATGAAACCCAAAGAGGGTGGAGGAAAAGCTAAAAAGAAAAAATGGTCTAAAGGAAAAGTTCGAGATAAACTTGCCAATATGGTGTTGTTCGATAATGCAACTTTTGAAAAGCTGCTAAAAGAAGTCCCACAGTATAAGGTAATAACACCCTCGGTAGTGTCAGAACGGTTGAAAATTCGAGCGTCTCTGGCACGGCATGCTCTTGAGGAGCTGTGGCGTCGAGGTACGCTTGCTGTGTTTCTGTATTAAATCCTATTCTAGGTTCCATAAAAATGGTCTGCAAACACAATTCGCAGCAGATATACACAAGAACAACAAAAGCTGAATAGTTGTACAATAATATATGTTTGGTACCCAGACTTCTTTCTTATGTTTAATTAAAAAGGGATATAAACTATCAAATTACATTTTACTTAGGGATGAGACTAAATCAAGAAACAATATTGGAAACAACTCGACTGTTCATGGTTCCCTACCTATCCGAATATGTTCCAAAGTACCACAGTTGGATGCAGGATTCGTGGCTGAGAGCAAGTACATCTTCGGAACAGCTAACTTTAGACGAGGTACTGTAAGTATCGTGAAGTAAGCGTAGATTACCAATTTAACTCAAAGCATTGCTTAGTGGTCAATTAGTAGAGTTTTTCATATTCTAGTTTCCTCTCATGATAATGCTTGTAATGACCGTATTTGATAGTTCATTGTGCTCCTTGATTTAATACGATACTCACTGGTGACGCTCATCAATGGACACACTAATAGATACAATAGCACTGCTCGTCAATTCAAATTCTTGACTGGTAAATGCTGAAATTCACTAGTAGAGCCTTCTTGAAAGTAATCGTACGTATCTCACTCGGTTGTGTAGTGTCAATGCTGTTCATTGATGGATCTCATTTCAAGAAGCCATCTTTCTAGTCTTAATTTAATTAATCCAACCGTATTAGTATGGGAATACAGTTCCCTATAGATGTCTCAGTTGCTTAGTAAATGAACATCTTCAGTTTGCTACAGACTGAATCTTAGATACCTTTCTCACTGTTAGGAGTTGATGAGTAAGACGTTGACACGGCAATCCTTATTTATAACTGCAGCAAATGTTACTCGTCGGTCCAGTTGTTTACCATGTAAGCTTTTGAGCAGTGTAACCAACCAGTTACCACTGCATTTAGTACCTGTTCCAAGGCAGCCGCTACTTAGTGTCCTAGATGTCCCTTGTATATGACGTGTTGCTCGCGTGTATGAACTGTGGTAGTTGTTCCGTGAGTGGATCAAATAAATCGTAATCTAACCGACAGTACTTAGGAGACTAGTTTCACTGGAACAGTCTTGTTTCCACTCCTCGGGATAACCCATTAGTAGCAGACACAAGTGAACACACCCAACCCTTGCTTAATACTTTGGAGTTTTTAGGTAGATTATTATCCAGCAATCACACAGAGTATGATCCAACTGCTTTCCGATCGAAGGATAGCAACAGACCTTGATTGATTATCTTCTGAACTTTCCTATAAAGACGACAGTACAACTTTGCTCGTTAGATTTACTAAGATTTTAGCTAGAGTTTAGGAGCTGGTCACTTTAGTCTAACTAGTTCGAAAGTCTTTTGACAACCCCGGCGCAATCAAATATAGTCTCTAAAATGTCAGCTTCAGTAAGACGGTTACGCCTAGCTGCAGTCCCTGAGGAGCGAACATGAGAAACCCGGCCGAGTCGAGGGTGTATAGACCTAGTGTTTGCTGTCTACCAGACTCCGCAACATGGACTTACATTCCGAAGTGCAATTATAATTGTATTTCTCGACTTCAAAGCAGCGTTGACTCTGTCATTGAAAGTGTTTTAACTTCGTACAAGCTTTATATTCGAACATTAGAGGTTGTGGTAGAGCTTATCGCGAACTATCATCAGAATTGATCACTCTAAGTGGTATTCGTCAGGGCTATCCACTTTCTGCATTCTTGTGGTTAACGTGCGACACTTTTGTCATCTGACTTTTCAGGAGTTGAACTTTTACTAGGGGATTCATTTGTTGACTTAGAATACACTGATGACAGTTCTACTTGGTGAAGACGACAAAATTCAGAGTCTTCTGACCACCTAAAGCTACAGTCGATGCTTAAGATGCAATTCCTCCCCTCGAAATACAAAACTTAGCTTCAGGATTAATCTACGTTGGCGACTGAACAAGTGATAAGGATGAAAATAGTTGACTTATCTCGGGAGTTGCATCAGTCCTGATGTGTGACGAAATCTCGGCACTGTTGCAAAAGGCTTGACTGGCTTATGCCAACCTGCATCACTTATGACGTATCAGAGATACCACTCAGCTAACCAGAAGACGAGTCTACTTTCTAGCAGGTTCACTTCGTCCTAATTTATGAGTACTGATAATCGATCATCGGAGTATTCGAAGCATTACCTGTTTATTCCTGGACCTTGAATTAGCCATGCTGGTATTATGAAGAAGGTACAGGAGAAAAATGACAGATCTACTGATGGGGAAGTGAATCATTAGTTGAGGTGGTTGGGTAAAGTGTTATGTATTCCCAATCACCGACTGCCTCGACAAGCGATGTCAGGGTAGGTTGAAAGCTAGGAGCAGCCTAACTGGCCCATAATACAAATTCATGTCACTGACAATTGGACAAAGTCATGTTAGTAGGTGTGGACTACCTGGTTGGCATCTGTGAGACAGTCGTAACCAGTCAGTCAGATGCGACGTAGAACTTCGTACGTAAGTACATCGTTTGATATCGCCATACCACATCAGCACAGAGATGTAATTGTCAATTCAAATCCAATAGTAGTAGAGGTAGTAAAGGTATTAGCAGTAGCCGGAGAGGTTAGGATTAGAAGATATTATTCAAGAAGTATGATACAGTGAGAAAAGTTTAGAAAGTCAAAACTAGAGGGGTTGAAGAACCCAGAAGATTAGGATTTAGAGAACACAAAGAATAAATGCACCGGCACCATCGCAAACGATTTTGATCCATGTCATTCAAGGTCTCTGACCATCGATTACTATCATCTGACGGACCCCAAGCAGGTAGTCGACAATTACCGACATGGCTAAGTCCACTCGTCAATGACTTCATGGATTTCTACCATGTTTTAATTTGGCCGCCCCTAGCTTTCTTCCAACATTTAGTCAGCAAACGGATATCTCGCCTACGCCATGAGTGACGCAAGTTGGCAAAAGCCAATCGAGCCTTCTGTATCCGAGCTGAGATTTCGTCAGTCACCAGGCCATCGGCACTGATGAGACTCCCAAGATAAGTTCAGGTGCCGATGAAACCCAATCTTGAAGCAACATTTCGAGCCACCAGGTAAAAGGTCTACTCCTGAAAATTCAGACGAGCATAAGGTTATTTCTAGGTGCATGTCTATGATAAAATTAAACAAAAATGGAGAGAGTGAACATCCCTGACGGACACCACTTGAAGTGAAGAATTCCGGTGACAGTTCGCCATAAGCTCTCACTCGACCAGTGGTTTTCGAGTAGAGGGCTTGTATAAGGTTAATGTACTTCTTTGGTACACCTTTCAATGACAGACACTGCCACAGAACCTCACGATCTGCAGAGTCAAATGCCGCTTTTAGGTCCAGGAAAACAACTATTGTCGGACGCCTAAATGTGTGTCTGTGTTCAAGGACCTGTCGTAGTGTGAAGATGTGGTCTATACAGCCACGTCCAGGTGGAAAACCAGCCTGGTTTTCTCGAGTCTGCTCTTCACGAGCTTTCGTTAAGCGCCGAAGTATTATTGAGGCCAATATTTTAGATACTATATTAGTTAGACTTATTCCCCTGTGATTGTCACAAGAAGACTTTTGTCCTTTCTTTTAAATTGGCGCAATCAGGGATTGAGACCTGTCAGATGGGATTACGTCCAGTTCCCAGATTCTACCTAAGATCTCGGTCAACCTAGCTGCTAAACCTGGACCACCATCCTTAAATATCTCAGGGGTCAGTCTATCAGGACCTGCATCTCGACCTCGCTTCAGATTTCCTAACGCTTTCTCAACGTCATTAAGACTAGGGGGACTTACGTCGATTTGCCATTCAGGATGACTGGAGATCGTGGGTAACCGAAGAGTGGCTCGAAGCCAGTTGAACTGATCCCTAAAGTGTTCTGCTCATCGATCCAGTCTCCTGGATTGAGAATGGATAATAAGACCGTCCTTTTCCGAACTGGTCTCACTCACATTTGGGTTCCTAATACCAGTTTCCTTGATAAGTCGGAGAAGTTGTCTAGTGTTGCCGATCGCCGCTGCCTTTTCCATCGCTTTTGCTTTCTCCTCCCACCACTGTTCACGGTCGTTGCGCAGGCTTTTTATCAGCCTGAGCCTAAGCTGACTTCGTTCCTCATCATGTTCAGAGCTAGGTGGGATCAGTTTTCGGGCACCCATCAGATCGGTGGATGCTACTGAGATCCACGGCTTCGTTCTAGCCTTTTGGTTAACCTTACTAGCAGATATCACTGCTGTTTCCACAGCCCTTTTGATATCATTCCAACCTTCATCCGGATGGTAATCGCTTAAATGGTCGCTTAACTGTCTTTCTAGTTGTTCCTGAAATATATTCTTCGCCCTATTATCACTAAGTAAAACCCTAAGAGGCTTTCTTACGGTGTCTTTCCTACGTCCAGTAAGCTTCAAACAGATACGCGCTCGCACTAGGGCATGATCTGAATCTAAACATGTGCCCCAGAACGAGCGACAGTCCTCTATCGAACCCGTCCGTCGGTGGCTGATGGCGATGTGATCTAGTTGAGTCCAACGTTGAGACGACTTTGGAGGTCGCCAGGTCAACAGATGCTTTTCCTTATGCCTAAAGTTAGTGTTTGCTAAGAATAGGTGGTTGTCTGAGCATAATTACAACAGATGGTCGCCATTGTCTTTTCTCTGAGCCGCGACACCATAACACCCACCCAGGTATCTTTCCTTTTCACTCAGTCTACCTACTTGGGCATCAAAGTCACCAGCCATTATTACTACATCAGAGTGCCTAGCTTTTTGGAGGAGGTCCGAAAGCTTTTTGTAAAACTTATCTTTCACCTCGTCTGAACTGCAGTCAGTGGGGGCATAGGCAGATATGACGAAGAGGCAACGGCGAGGGTCCCTATCTTTACGGGTCGTTACTGTCCCGTTTAGTCGGACAGCGCACAAGCGACTATCTACTTGGATCCAGTCTAGGAGCGCTAGTTCTGCCCTACGACTCAATGCTATGCCTATGCCAGCAAGACCCCGGGAAGCAGCATCAGGGCTTCCAGATACACGAAGAGTAAGTCGAGTTGCTTCTTTATTTTGACAAGGGGAAATCAGATTAATAATTTTACCAGGATCCTGTATGCGCGTTTCCGAGACACAGTATACATCGATGGCACGAGATTCTAAAGTCCTAGCTAAGGAAGCTTGTTGCCCTATTTGACACAATGTCTGTACATTAAAAGCTCCAACATGTAGTGTAGAACGGGGTTTCAAGAGACCAGGAATGACGTTTCGTGAACTCGCATTGTTTGCATTAGCTGTGCAGTGTGATAAAGGAATGTGAGAACAGTTAGTCGTGGAGATAGGAGAGGTACTAGGGGGTGTAGGAAGGATTTGATTTTGACCAATTTGGTCTCGAGTGCTGTTACGGGTATAAGGGCGGTTGTCACTTCCCGGCTGCCCACACCATGAAAGAGTGTTTCTTGAGGGACGTGGAAAGGGAGGTAGATTAGTGTTGGTCTTAGAGACCTGGGAGCGTGACCGCAGAGCCCAAGGGACAACTGCTTGAGGCCGGTCACGCACGGCCTTTTGATGAAAGGTTTTTCGAGTATTAGCTCCGCTCTTAAAGGCCCTTAGTGGGCACCCTTACCGCTGGAGACGGAAATCCGTAAGGTAGGGTGAGGTGTGACTTTTTAGGGTCGACCTTTTCTAACCCTTCGTTCCTTGTGAGAAGGCAGCATCGCTGCACATGCTGGTTGTCCGAGGGAAACACCTTACTGCTGTCACACCCCTCTGCAGTAGTCAGCAGTACGACTCCGCCCTCAGATCTTGGGTAGCTGATTTTAGTCTTATCGTTCTCCAATCGACCTGCCTGGCATGGTAGGACCTGCAGGAACATATGTTCCAGCCAGTATAGCTCGGTTGGGTCATGACGATAGGCAAGCCCGACCACCATGTCAAGGTAGCAGCTACGGTCGGGGTCGTAACCGGTAATTGGAGGCTCTGAATCTTTTGCAATGGAGGTGAACTATTCTTTGTCTCCTCTTGCAAAGTCGAAGCTTCTGAATTCTACATAATGTTTTGTATTTATTTCACTGGATTATACTTCGATCCCTAATCTTTTTGATTATCCATAATGCTGATACTACTAATCTGTGCTTTGGCCGGATAATTTTTTTATCTCTTTGTGCTAGTGGAACTGATGTATATATGTAAATGCTAAGTTAGCTTTCTTTACCTTGCACTAACAACTATGTGATTGAATACTGTCATTAAAAGGTATACAAAAGAAGCACATTAACATTATACAAGCTGTCTACTAGAGGACACTACTGATCGAGTTAGAGCTTATGGTGAATTGTCATCGGAATTATTTACTTCAAGTGGTGTCCGTCAGGGATGTCCACTCTCTCCATTCCTGTTTAACTTTGTCGTAGAGATGCTATTAGAGTTAACATTATCCCCGTCAGACTTTTCTGGGGTGGATCTTCTAGCAGGCTTGCATCGGCACCTGAACTAATGATAGGGAGTGAAGTAGTCGAGTGTGTCGACAGCTTCACTTATCTCGCAAGTCTCATCAGTGCTGATGGACTGGTGACTGACGAAAACTCAGCACGGATATAGAAAGCCCGATTGGCTTTTGCCAATTTACGTCATTTATGGCGTAGGCGAGATATCCGTTTGCTAACCAGAGGAAGAGTGTACTGTGCAGTAGTTCGGTCTGTCCTACTTTATGGCTGTGAAACATGGCCGGTGAAAGTAGATATTCGTAGGTTACTTGTTTTCGATCATAGGTGTCTCCGAAGCATTGTTCGTGTTTCTTGAGACAACCGAGTAAGCAATGCTGTCGTTAGGAAACGAGTACTAGTTAAGGATGACAGATCAATTGATCTAGTAGTGAAACTTCATCAGTTGAGGTGGTTGAGACATGTGTTACGTATGTACAACCACCGACTGCCTCGACGAGCTATGTTTTGTGTTGTAGGAGTAGGTTGGAAGAAAGCCAGGGGCGGCCAAATCAAAACATGGCATAATTGCATGAAGTCACTGACAAGTATACTGAGTCATGTTGATAAGTGTAGACCACCTGGTTTGGACCCGCGAGATGATAGTAATCGGTGGTTACAGACCTTGAACGATACGGCTCAACATCGTTTACAATGGCTCAGATGCATCCATTGATAATGATAATAAGGTATTTATTCCTTGATGTCTAATTCACATGACAGTGGAACAACATTAAGGGATGCTAGCCATTAGCCAACAGTAGGTTAGTACGCCTTTTATTCTCTCAGGATCGTTGAGTCCATGTACAACATTGGTTTGGAATCAGAGTTTTCTAGTCCTACCCAGGTGGATCGCCAGCGCAGTTTAAGCTCAGACCAAAACCTTGGTTTCCATCCTCCTGATTTTGTAAACAACACTGCCACTACAATGCGATGAGTAGGAATTCCCTGGTAGTGGTACGCATGACCATATAAACGCATTCGCAGAGTTCGAAACTAGAAACAGTGACACTATAATACAAGGAAAGTTATATAGTTGCTTTTTCAAAAGTGTTAACCATGTCCTATAATATAAACAAACGAAAATAATTTCCATAAATCCACACTAATCACATACGAAATGTTAACAACAAAAAAGCTTCACTATGATTTTTTATGACCTGACAAATTTTTACTGTACACTAAACAGTGCCTTTAGTGAATCATTCATATTTACTTACCCCTGTTATCCCCAAGAGAGCATATGCCACCGACCAGTTTTCTCCAACCAACTCTATCCTGGGCTTCCCTTTCCACTTCTTGCCAACCTTCGTTCATTTCTATTATGTCTTTCTCTATTTCTCGGTGTAATATGTACTTTAGCCTTCCTCTTTTCCTTTAACCTTGGGGGTTCCAACTGAGGACTTGTCTTGTGAGACAGTTGGGTGCTTTTCGCAGTATGTGTCCTATCTATCCAATCCCACCGCTTCTTCCTGATTTCCTCGCTCGCCGGACTTCGGTGAATCAGTCATATATATATTTATATACATACATACATACATTATTAAAAGCGTTAACTTAGTAATTCAAAAACAGGACATCGCTTCGCATACTTCAACTGAGGCAACCGGATAGTATCATTAACCCATTCCAGCTATGTTTTGTGGTGTAGGAGTAGGTTAGAAGAAAGCTATGGGCGACCAAACCAAAACATGGCACAAATCCATGAAATCACTGACAAGCGGACTGAGTCATGTTGGTAGATGTAGACTATCTGGTTGAGGTCCGTGAGAAGAAAGTCACTAATGGTTAGAGACCTTGAACGACATGGCTCAAAATCGTTTGCAATGCCGTAGGTGCATCCATTCTTTGTGTTCTCTCAAATTCTAACCTTCTGAATTCTTCATCATATCTACCTTTCTCCTTTTAAATTTATCTCACTGAATTATACTTCTCGAATTATATCTTCGCTCCCTAATCTTCTGTATTACTGCTAATACTTCTACTATATCTACCACTATGGGATTGGAACAGACATTTACGTCTCTGTGCTGATGTGGTATGGCAATGTGAACTGATGTACTTAGGTACGAAATTCTGCGTTGTATCTGTCTGTCTATTAACCCATTCCGACGACACAGTGTATTTCATAACCAAATACAGAAATCTGACAAATAATTGTCTACAGTCTGTTTATTCTCTGATTATCAGTTATTATTATTATTATTATTATTTTGTATTTTCGAATTGATATCATTTCTTCATGAAGGAATTTGAAGCACAACAGCAATGGTGTAATTCAGATGATCGATTAACGTTTATTTTACTGAATAAACAATTATTTCATAATTATTGGTCATTAAAAAACGCTACTACTGCTGCTACTACTACTAGTACAACCGAGATGGAACTAGTTGAATCCCAATTCAATGGTCATAATGAAAATGCAGAAATTTTCTCTATGATTGGTGATGTCAATTTGTTTATTACATATTCTCATATTATTAATGATTATGAAGGTAAACAAATGAGAGAGAGAGAAAAAAATAATTGTTCATTACTTACTTTTTAAATGATTCTATTGTAAAAATGAAATAGCACACACACACACACACACACGTGCACAGTCAGTGAATTTCTTTTATTGCCTAACCACCGACTGACTTGACGTGTGTTGTTTTCTGAAGTAAGAGTAGGTTGTAAAGAAGCTAGAGGTGGTGAGATCAAAATATGGCACAAATCTATGAAGTCATTGACAACTGGATTGAGTCATGTTAGTAAATGTAGACTACATGGTTGGAGCTTGCGAGATGATAGTAACCGATGATTAGAGACCTTGAATGACACCGGCTCAAAATCGTTTGCAATGGCGCAGTTACATCCATTCTTGATCTTCTCTCAAGTTCTAATCTTTTGAATTCTTCATCACCTCCATCTTTCTCTTTCTTTCACTGAATTATACTTCTTGAAGAATATCCTCGGACCTTAATCTTCGTCATTACTATTAATACTTCTACACTACACTATGGGATTTGAATTGACGATTGCATCTCTGTACTAATGTGTTATGGCAATGTGAACTGATGTACGTACGTACCAAGTTCTACACTGTAGCTGGATCTTTTACTTACCTTTTTATATCTACCATGTTCGATGTGAAGACCGGTGTCAGGCAAGGTTGCTTACTCTCACCCTTTCTCTTTCTCCTGGTCATCGACGGGATTATGAAGACGTCGACATCTGGAGGGAAGCACGGTATCAACTGGACAGTTAGGACGCAGCTGGACGATCTGGACTTCGCAGATGACCTGGCTCTTCTATCGCACACGCAACAACAAATGCAAGAGAAGACGACCAGTGTAGCAGCAGCCTCTGCAGCAGTAGGTCTCAACATACATAAAGGAAAAAGCAAAATTCTCCGATGCAACACAACATGCACCAACCAAATCACTCTTGATGGAGATGCCTTGGAGGACATTAACACCTTTACATATCTGGGCAGCATCATCGACAATCAAGGTGGATCCGATGCAGATGTGAGGGTGCGGATTGGCAAAGCAAGTTCTGCAGTTCTACAGTTGAAAAATATCTGGAACTCCAAACAACTTTCAAACAAAACCAAAATCAGGATTTTCAATACAAATGTCAAGACAGTTCTACTGTATGGAGCGGAAACCTGGAGAACTACGAAAGCCATCATCCAGAAGATACAAGTGTTTATTAACAGTTGTCTACGCAAAATACTTCGTATTCGTTGGCCAGACACCATCAGCAACAACGTACTGTGGGAGAAAACAAACCAGATTCGAGTGGAGGAGGAAATCAGGAAGAAGCGGTGGAAGTGGATAGGACACACATTGAGGAAAGCACCTAACTGCGTCACGAGACAAGCCCTCACATGGAACCCTCAAGGCAAAAGGAAAAGAGGAAGGCCAAGGAACACATTACGCCGAGAAATAGAGAAAGATATGAGAGGAATGAACAAACATTGGACAGAACTGGAGAGGGAAGCCCATGACAGAGTTGGTTGGAGAAAACTGTTGGGCGGCCTATGCTCCATTGGGGGTAACAGGAGTAAGTAAGTAAGTAAATAAGCAATGTTCGAATATTCCTAATATTTTATATTCAGTTAAGAAGAGTATTTTTTTAACATGACAAAAAATTAAAATCTTATTAATAATACTACTAACTATGAATAATTAACACATTGGACAAAGAGTTTAAAAACAACAAAAAATAATTGGATTAAATCTAACATGATGAATGAACAACAATACTAAATATCTAATATCTACCTGTGCATTATTTATATTACAATAACTTTTGAATTGTATCATTTGCAAAACTATATCACAAACTCTAATCAAGATGTAATACAGTCAAGTTAACAGTTACTGACCTGTGTTGATATAGATCGTACTCTGATTTCCTTATATAGATAGACAGACAGACAGACAGATACAACGCAGAACTTCGTACATAAGTATATCAGCTTAGGTTGCCATTCCACGTCAGCACAGAGACGTAACTGTCAGTTCCAATCCCATAGTGGTAGATATAGTAGAAGTATTAGCAGTAATACAGAAGATTAGGGAGCGAAGATATGATTCGAGAAGTATAATTCAGTAAGATAAATTTAGAAGGAGAAAGGTAGATATGATGAAGAATTCAGAAGGTTAGAATTTGAGAGAACACAAAGAATGGATGCACCTACGCCATTACAAACGATTCTGAGCCATGTCATTATTCAAAGTCTCTAACCATTAGTGACTTTCTTCTCACGGACCTCAACCAGATTAGTCTACATCTACCAACATGACTCAATCCACTTGTCAGTGTGACTTCATAGATTTCTGCTATGTTTTAGTCTGGCCGCACCTAACTTTCCTTATATATACACCTAATCGATCATAAGCAACAATAAAGACACTAACAGTTGAGAAATTGTGCTCAAGATCACATATCTATATATGAGAAATTAAACAAACAGTTAAAATGAGTGTTAGTTTAATTGATATGTAACTAACTACATAAAACTCCAACCCGATTATTTCATTCCTACTAAACAAGATGATTGTCAAATGTTCAATATATTGATAGAACTAAATATTTTTTTGGAAGTAGATAGATAGATAGAACAGTGAGTGAGATTCGTAGCTGCTCTCCTATTACATCTACTGCTTACTTCATCTCATTTGTTTTAACTGTGATTGTTCATTTTATCGATTAATACTATTTTTCATTGAACAAAAAATACCAGGTGAATTATCTGTTATGATTGCTGAATCCAAATATCGTGGGCAAGGTTTAGCAGCTGAAGCATTAGCTGGCATTCTTCAATATGTTGGCCATCAACGCTTACCGATCACATTAAATTCATTTGTAGCTAAAGTATCAATGAATAATGAAGCAAGTATAAAATTTTTTAAAAATCGTTTAAAATTTATTGAACGATCAAGAAATCCTATATTCAATGAGGTTAGTTTAATTTTAAAAAAAATTGGTGAAAAATTCATTGAGAAAAAATTACTTTTTAATTAATTTTATCAAACAAATTTCAAAAAATTTGAAACCATGAATCAATCATTGTTAGACTGTGGGGTCCATTTATCTGCGTGTTCGAATAGCGCTTGACGGTTTATAAATCAGAAGGCGAATTCGAAGTATGAATACGTTCATATTTTGGACACACCACATAGTGAAGTTGAAAAGCAGTGAAAGAATGAGCGATGGAAGCGAACGAATAGGCGAAGCGCATTGGAGAAGGCTAAGAGCCAACTCAAAGAAATAGAGCATGACTAAGAATATATAGTCCGAGAAATATAAGACAGACATGCAACAAGCGAAATAGGCACACATGAACAAAGCGACGAATGATTGACAAGGTCAAATGACACGTCATGTGAGCTCATACAAACCAGACAATAATAAGAAAGAATGGTACATATAAATTGTTGCTACGTGAATGGCTTGGTTAAATAGATTAATCGAAAGGGCTTAATCAAGCTAGTTGTAAGCGAACTGGAATATATGTGGCGGCACTAAAAGACCATCATTAGAAACCTGGAAGTACTGAGGGGCCGTTTCGTCCTGGTATGGGACTCATCAGCAGTGCGCATCCACAACTCCTTTACCTCGCTGAATTCGAACCCAGCACCTTCGGTTTGCTGAGTCCCATAGCAGGACGAAACGGCTGTTCAGTACTTCCAGGTTTATAATGGTGGTCTAACATTGATCGATTCATGATTTCAAATGTGTAACTTAACAATCTTCACAACCCCGTAATGAAATTTCAGTAATACCAATATTAAACATTATTCGTTCTTTGAGCTAGATGATGTTTTTGTGGTTGTGAAGCTTCCAGTGTTCTTTATCTGACTGAAAACATCATCAGTAGCATAAACTTTATATAGAAGAAGTGAAGTATTCGAGTTTCTCCATACATGACTTGTAACTCGTCCTGTTGATCTCGATTTTGATTGGTTGTTATTGACCTTGAAGCCGTTGTTATCTGCCTCTTTATTTTGATTGTATCCCCCATTGATTTGTTTCTTGATGCTTCGTTTGCCTACCACTTTTCTGATTGGTTGATGTCGATGTGTTTTACTGATTGCTGATTGACTTGAGTTCCAAGCTTCTAAAAATTCGCCAGTGTTCTTTGTACTTCATCTATCCACCATTTTAACATATGAAGAAAGAAATATCATGGCGTTTAACTGCTAATTGATTTTCACACAGACGATGTTGAAGAGGACATTGTTAGGATATTCATCATCAAATATCCTAAGAGAATTATTTTTGTAAGTCTAATTCTATTGGTCAATTCCTACCGGGCAATATTATGGTCGTCCTAGCTAAATACTCATTACGACCCAGACCCGAATCCCTAGTCTGGGATCCTGATTCTCTTCTGGACTCGGACCTCGTACTTTCTGGATGCTTGTAGTATACATGTTCTACTTGATATCAATTCTTCTTCTTTTATTCAATGGGGGTTTGGGACAATCGGATTAGAGTAACCTGTCGTGTCACCGAATCCTCGCTCTCGTTTTTTTTGACTGTTGATATCATTTTGCACAGTGTGTTATGATAAATTAGAATTGTTCTAATGAAAATGTTTACCCCCTTCTCTCTCTCTCTCTCTCTCTCTCTCTCTCTCTCTCTACACGCACACTCACATACATCAGATTGAATTTGTACCAGAAATACAACAATTGTCAAGTGAAGATCAGAATCCATTGAAATTGAATAATAATAATAATAATAATAATAATAATAATAATAATAATAATCTTGCTTTGCGTACATCTCAACAAATTATCGATCAACTTATAAATACATCATCTTCTAAATGGTACTACAAAGAAATGAATTTGAACTTATGGCGTCAAACATGTAGGGAATGATTGATTGCTTTTTCCCTACCATGTTATACTGTTTTGTATGTGTAAATAATAATAAGGTTTTTAAAAAAAAAACAAAGTTTTTACTTTTCTGTTTCTGTTTGTGTTTAGTTTTTATTCTATAGATTATTACCTCTCATCAGTGCTGATGGACTGGTGACTGACGAAATCTCAGTAAGGATACACAAGGTTCGATTGACTTTTCCTAATCTGTGTCACTTATGGCGTAGATGAGATAGTTGTATGCTAACCAAAGGACGAGTGTACTGCACAGTAGTTCGGTATGTCCTACTTTATGGCTTCGAAACATGGCCGGTGAAAGTAGATATTCGTAGATTACTTGTTTTCGATCATAAATGTCTCCAAAGCATTGTTAGTGTATCCCGAGACAACCTAGTAAGCAATGCTGTCGTTAGGAAACGAGTACCAGATAGGGATGGCGAAACAGTAGATGAAGTAATGAAACTTTATCAGTTGAGGTGGTTGAGACATGTGTTACGTATGTACAACCACCAACTGCCTCGACGAGCTATATTTTGCGATGTAGAAATAGGTTGGAAGAAAGCTAGGGGTGGCCAGACCAAAACATGGCAGAAATCCATGAAGTCATTGACTAGTGGACTGAGTCATGTTGGTAGATGTCGACTACCTGGTTGGAGTCCGCGAGATGATAATAATCAATGGTTAGAAACCCTGAGTGACATGGCTTAAAATCGTTTGCAATGCGCCAGTGCATTTACTCTCTGTGTTCTATCAAGTCCTAACCTTCTGAATTCCTCATCACCTTTATCTTTCTCGTTTTAAGTTTACTTCATTAGATTCTACTTCTTGAATAATACCGTCGAACCCTATTATCCTTGATTACTGCTAAGACTTCTACTACCTCTACTACTGTGTGATTTGAATTAACAATCTCATCTTTCTGTGTGTTAATGTAGTATGGCAACTTGAACTGATGTACCGACGCACGATGTTCTATGTTGTAACTGACTGATGCTTATACTATATCCAGAATAGATGCATATCTCATCTTCACACTCAGACAGGTCCTGGAACACAGACACACATTTATGCGTCCTACAATAGTTGTTTTCCTAGACGTTAAGGCGGCATTTGACTCAGTGGATTGTGATGTTCTGTGGCAGTGTTTGTCATTGAAAGGTGTACCAATGAAGTACATTAACCTTATACAAGCTCTCTACTCCAACACCACTGGTCGAGTGAGGGCTTATGGCGAACTTTCACCGGAATTCTTCACTTAAAGTGGTGTCCGTCAGGGATGTCCACTTTCTACATTCTTGTTTAATTTTATCATAGACATGCTCCTAGAAATAACCTTATCCTCGTCTGAATTTTCTGGAGTAGACCTTTTACCAGGTGGCTCGCTTATTGACTTAGAATATGCCGATGATATAGTTCTACATGGTGAAGACGCTGACAAAATGCAGAGTCTCCTGACTACCCTGAGCAACAATGCAAGCATGTTCGAGAAGCGGTTTTACCCCTCAAAATGCAAAATGTTGCTTCAAGACTGGGTTGCATCGGCACCTGAACTATTGATAGGGAGTGAAGTAGTCGAACGTGTAGACCGCTTCACTTATCTTGGGAAGTCTAATCAGTGCCGGTGGCCTGGTGACTGACGAAATCTCAGCTCGGATACAGAAGGCTCGATTGGCTTTTGCCAACCTGCGTCACTTATGGCGTAGGCGAGATATCCGTTCTCTAATCAAAGGACGAGTGTACTGTGCAGCAGTTCGCTCCGTCTTACTTTATGGCTGTGAAACATGGCCAGTGAGAGTAGAAGATATTCGTAGGTTACTGGTTTCCGATCATAGGTGTCTTCGAAGCATTGCTCGTATACCGTGGGACAACCGAGTGAGCATTACTGTCGTTAGGAAACGAGTACTAAGTAAGGTTGGGAGAGCAATAGATGAAGTGGTGAAACTTCATCAGTTGAGGTGGTTGGGACATGTGTTGCGTATGCCGAACCACCGACTGCCTCGAAGAACTTTGTTTTGTTGTGTAGGAGTAGGTTGGAAGAAAGTTAGGGGCGGCCAAACCAAAACATGGCAGAAATCCATGAAGTCATTGACTAGTGGACTGAGCCATGTCGGTAATTGTCGACTACCTGGTTGGGGTCCGTGAGATGATAATAATCGATGGTTAGAGACCTTGAATGACATGGCTCAAAATCGTTTGCAATGGCACCTGTGCATTTATGCTTTGTGTTCTCTCAAATCCTAATCTTCTGGATTCTTCAACACCTCTAGTTTCGACTCTCTAAACTTTTCTCACTGAATCATACTTCTTGAATAATATCTTCTAACCCTAACCTCTCCGATTACTTCTAATTCCCTTACTACCTCTACTACTATTGGATTTGAATTGACAATTACATCTCTGTGCTGATGTGGTATGGCAACATGAACTGATGTACTTACGTACGAAGTTCTACGTTGTAACTGACTGACTGACTTATGCTTATACTATATCCAGAATAGATGCATATCTATCAAATGTCGACAGTATCAAATAAAATGGTTAAAACAATACTTTTGATAACAAATCAAATACTGATAATAGTTATTCAAGAACTCCACCTGGAGCCTCCCTGTGGCCTACTGCTGTTCTCAAGCCCGGATATAAAGGAGGAAGGTTGTGGTTGCGGTTACTGACCCGATCCCGCAGTAAATTAACTCGCTTGCCTGAAAATATAATTCAAAATATGCCAAAATAAAGTGATGAATATAAAAAAATTCTGTGAGAATACAAAATCGGTGAAAATTTAGAAAAGGGGCAATGTTGGTGTAGTAGAACGCTCCTACGAAGAAAACATGATTTGTGAAAAATAAACATTATTGTACTCGTTTTGTTTAACTGTACCAAAAAATACTTCTTGCGCGCATCGTTCTCTTCGCGTTGCTGCCATTTTTCTTAACGCGCTGCTCCCCATGTAATGCCTACTTCCTCCTTCTTCAATAAATTACTCAAACATGGATTTACTTCGATTTAAGTGACGGGATAGTATGGAACATTTATTGGTGATCATAGTCAATCTCGACATGGTCACCACTAAAATTAGTGAGCCCGACATGATTAGCTCGTTCAGAAAATCGTTACTAATTAGCGTCTGATGGTTCATAAATCAGAAGGTGAACACAAAGTGTTGAATACGTTTATTTGGGACACACCACAAAGCGAAGCGGATAAACAGTGAATAAAAGGGATGAAGCGACGTGAATTGGAGAAGGCTGTCGAGCCAACTCCCAGGATTACAATGCGAACGAATGGGCGAAGGAAGCAAATAGACGGGCGAAGCGCGTTGGAGAAGGCTAATGAGCCAACTCTTCAAGATAGAGCATGACTAAGATTATATAGTCAGACAAATATAAGACAGACATGCAACAAGCGAAATAGGCACACATGAACAAAGCGACGAATGATTGACAAGGTCAAATGACACGTCATGTGAGCTCATACAAACCAGACAATAATAAGAAAGAATGGTACATATAAACTGTTGCAATTAATCGAAAGGGCTTAACCAAGCTAGTTGTAAGCGAACTGGAATATATGTGGCGGCACTACATGTGTATGTGTATGTGCAAAGAATTCCATTTTAATCCTCTTTGTGTATGACTTGTGTTGACAGCATGATAAGTTTGTGTTATAATGCTGCTGCTACCGATTGACCAAATTCAGATATTCAAATACGACCCTAAATACTGTTCTCAAATCTCCAATATCTATCAGAACACAACACCAATAGATGAAGTTGTTTATAAAAGGTCGAGTACAGAAGGAGTGAATGAAGGAAGGAGTTATAAGCTTTACAGATAATGCGCATTTATACAGTTAGGTCGAATGGGAAACAACATTGAAGTCTGTGACATTGACAGTTAGTACGACCATAATATTGTCCAATAGAGGAACTGACCAATAGAATTAGACTTTCAAAAATAGTTCTCCTAGGATGAATTCCTCATTTAGTTATGTAAAAACGAACGACTAAATATGCTATGAAAATAAATCTGTTTAATTCTCAATGTGTTATAATTACATTTGGGGTAACTTCGTTTGTGCGATAGCTTCAACAAAAAGCCAAATACAAATTCAGTTACATAAGTTTATTTCATTCAATCGTTTAGGAGGACATTTAAAAAATATGAAGAAGAAGTAGAGAAGGCAGGTATTCTAACTCCTGTACACTATTAGCGTTTATATATTTGCTGAAAGTACATCATGCGTCATGTGAAAAAGAGACCGGAATTAGATGAAACAATGCATGACAAATATACATGCATACAAAGCACCTACGCATAGAATTACAAGGACATGTATATAAGATGTTTGTGTGCTCAAGGTCACAATTCTGTATGAAAAGAACGGATTTGAATAAGATGGCCAAAACTACTCAATCTATCCAAAAAACTAGAATGAAACATACAAGTACATTGTAGTACTAAATGCTACACATATAACTGTAACAATATACAACAGGCTAACACATATATGGTGAATGATGTGTCAAGTTTAATACAAGTCCACTTGTTATTCTGTATCAGTCAAGTACACAGAAGAATAAAACTTCTAATCACCTTTCACTATCTGTTGTTGGTCAATCAGGTTGGATGATGCTTGAAGATCTAATGTCTGACTTGTATATCCTATATAACTGGCTCTATAGGAGTAGTGGACTGAGAAGAAAGACACTTTATCAAGATATAAAAGAAAGGAGAACTCAGTAAGTGTGATAACTCTATAGAGGCATCATTCTTCTCCCAATACCAGGAGATATCCTCAACAGAGTGTTGTTTAACCGATTGGAAGATCTAATAGACGCCCAAATTCAATATAGGTAGGCTGGATTCCGCAAAGATCATTGGTGAGCAAGGTGGATCTGATGCAGCAACAACCTACTGTGGGATAGGAAGAACCAGATTCCTTCAGAGGAAGAAGCGCTGGGGGTGGATAGGACACATTTCAGTAAGCATGCAACTCCAGCACAAGGCAAGCCATCATCCAGAATCCTCAAGGCCAACTGAAAAGAAGAATTTCAAAGAACACGTTGCATCGAGAATTGAAAGCAGAAAGGAAAAGAATGAATGGAAGTTGGTTATGTCTGGAAAGGAAGGTGGAGAATAGAGTAGATTGGATAATGCTGTTCGGAAGCCTATGCTCCTTGAAAGGTAACAGTTGTAAGTAATAGGAGTAGTTGAATTCAAGTTACAAATTGTAGGTATACTAAGAGCTTGTTAATATAAAATATACATCGCACAATGACTTCGATTCCAGTTCGCTAATTATTTATTTGTACAATTTGATCTACTCATTAGTAGTTTGTGTAATTTGTCCAAAAATGTGCATCATGCATTTAATTCGAATCAGTGGTAAACTAATATTTATTAGTCTGTTGTCATTGTATGTGTTTCATACAGAAATTCTTCTATTTACCACGAATGCCAAATTCCAATAATTGATTTAATGATGTTCGCCAAAAATAATCATAATCATAGTTTTTTAAAAAAACAACAACAACATTGTTTACATAGTATTATACACATATTCCACCTTGGTCATTGAAACAAAATTTACCATGAATTTATGATGGATGACCTTATAAAAAGAATAGATAAGATGAGTGAAATTTTTACTATAAGAATTATATATCACTTGGACTGATGTTAAATTGTAAACTTTTAAAAGCTAAACGGCGTTGAACTCGTTTTTTTTGTTGTATTGTAACGCGCTGGATATCGTACCCAGTGATTCAATTGGATAAGGAAGGCATTCTTCATCAGGTAGGATCACAATGATTCACTAGTTTCGAATGTTAGATGATTGGGATGAAGGTTTCGTGCTAGTTCACACTTATCACCAATGTTTACATAGAGTCTGCATAGAATCACTCACTGCTCTTTATTGGATTTGACACTTCGTGTCGTCCAGCTTCTCAGTATGAAATAGTACCACCAATAAGCTATTCACACAATTGCTGGTCTCTTACAGGACTGAAATGTTCACTATGGATTGATCACTGACAGTATACACTCTTTGTGTTCTCTCAAATTCTAATCTTCAGAATTCTTCAATATCTCTATCTTTCTCTTTCTAAATTTATCTCATTGAATTATACTCTAATCTTCTCCATTACTGCTAATATCTCTACTATATCTACCACTATGGGATTTGAACTGACAGTTGCGTTTCTGTGCTGTTACGGCGTGGCAACTTGAACTGATGTACATACGTACGAAATTCTGTGTTGTATCTGTCTCTGTCTGTCTGATCCACAGGATTTAGTCACCACGATTGGACACACAAGATACTACTACTCTGTGATCAGTTAGAGTAACTTTGAATTCGAACTAGGTGTATAATAATTAATTTTTCATTTTTCCCTTTAAGGTCAGAAAGACAAGCATAACCCGTGGTTAGAGACTTTGAATGACATGACTAGAAATTGTTTGCGACGACACAGATACATCCAGTGTTTGTCTTCCCCCCGAATTCTAATTTTCGGAATTTCTTATGACCTTTATCTTTCTCTATTTCAGTTTATTTGACTGTCGTATACTCCTCAAATGAGACCTTTGAATCCTGATCTTTTTTCCATTACCGCCAATAGGTCTTCTACTTGCACCACTATGGGGGTTTGAATTGACAGTTCCATCTCTGTGTGCTAATGTGGTATGACAATTTGAACTGATGTACGTACGTACGTACGTACGAAGTTCTACGTTGTAGCTGACTGACTGACTGACTGAGATTGTATAGATCAAAACTTTCATATACCTAGAAAGTTTTCATAATATGCAAACATAATGATTGATGCCTTTTGCTTTATTACATAACCTCATATTCTTATGGAATTTTTTTTTAACTAAAAGTCTTTATTAATTTTGATCAGACAAAAAACCTTGTCTACTGATAACATAGAATTATGTGGACTTCTTGGAACTGCACTCCAGAGTGTACTCGATAAATCCTCGGAGATATCTTCAGAAATTGGAAATCTGACTGGACTGACTTCATCCGATCAGTATCCAATAAAGATTAACTAGAGAGTTATAAATGCCCAGGAGTGAGTTGGTTGGAGAAAATTAGTCATCGGCATATGCTCCATTGGGGGTAACAGGCGAAAGGAAGTAAGTAAGTAAGTAAGAGAGTTATAAAGAAAACTGTTTAGTTACGCTTCGAGAATCTTCTTCTACATTATCAAAACCACACACAAACCAGGAAATATTCTTGATCTCCTTAATTTAACTGACCTTGGAAGTCAACCTTCTCATCATGTTTCCTACCTTTTGTCTCTGATAGCATGCTCAATTTTAGGAAATTTCTGGAATACAAGGAGGCGATTAAGAAATCACTGTCAGAATTTTACGTCCTAGACATACTAATAACTCATTAATTTGAAGGTATTGTGCTCATCCTCACACTTTAATATCTGGAATTCCAATGAATTCAAACCCTGTAACTAAGGAGAAATTTTTTATCCCAACTTTCTGCATTTAGTTCTTGACTGAATGTTGAATAAATTTTAAACTTACATTTACAACCTAATGAATGACTTTAAAAACATTTTTTTGACAGAACATTTTACAAAATCTCCACATTACACTTCTACTACACCTTGGAGCTTAACTAGGACAACTGTTTCGTCCTACCTAGTATAGGGAATCTTCAGTAGTAGACATCGACGACCCCAGCTTACGGGAGAATAGAACCTAGAACCTCCAGTCTCACGTACGAACGCTTAACCTCTTTCATCACTAAGCCGGTCGGCATGCAACTTTGATCGATTTAAGGATTTCAAGCAGCCCTTCACCCATCGTCTTTGATACAGCCGACACAGTTGAACTCCACTGACCACGTCTTCTCACCAGAACTCGGAGAATTTTATTCACGAAGCCAGTCACCCGGTGAGCACATTGTATGATATTCACGATCATGATTTTCACTGAAATCATTAAATCATTCACTTACTAGTAGGCTGGAACCACCATCTTGTGCTTCCATGTTTCTAATGGTGGTCAGACTTGCCTATCGTGATGACCAAACCGAACTATATTGGCTGGAACATATGTTCCTGAAGGTTCTACCATGACAGGCAGGTCGATTGGAGAGCGATGAGACTAAAAGCAGCTACTCAAGGTCTGAAGGCGAAGTCGTATAGCTGACTGACTGCAGAGGGGTGTGACAGCAGTAAGGTGTTTCCCTCGGACAACCAGCATCTGCAGTGATGCTGCCTTCTCACAAGGAACGAAGGGTTAGAAAAGGTCGACCCTAAAAATGTCACACCTCACCCTACCTCACGGATTTCCGTCTCCGGAGGTAAGGGTGCCCACTAAGGCCTTTTAAGAGCGGAGCTAATACTCAAAAAACCTTTCATAAAAAGGCCGTGCATGACCGGCCTCAAGCAGTTTTCCCTTGGACTCTGCGGTCACGCACCCAGGTCTCCAAGACCAACACTAATCTATCTTCCTTTTCAGGTCCCTCAAGAAACAACCTTTCACGGTGTGGGCAGCCGGGAAGTGACAACCGCCCCCATACCCGTAACAGCACACGAGAGATTAAATTGGTCAAAATCAAATCCTTCAAATCAATGTTGGTCTAACGTTGATTGATTCATGATTTCAATGTGTATGTAACTTAACAATCTTTATAACCCCGTTATGTAATGATTAATTCATGATTTCAGTGATTAATTCTATACATTCGACAGTATAAAGTATACGAATTCACTGCCCCAAAACATATCCGTTATTGGACCGTACAACATCAACAAAAAAATACGCATTTTCTATGCTAAAATAATAATGAATCGAATTATCGAAACCAAAACATCAATGTCATTTTGAATACTACCACTATTTTTCTATTGAACACATTGAATCACACAAAAAATCGGTCAATTTTTAAGCTCGTGCATCATTTTCAAACACAAAACAATAATAATAATAATATCATGCTACTTTTGTCAAATCTATAATCATTATAATCATTGTCAGTCAATAAATATAATTCTAACTTTTTTCTGCATTGATGACATACAAACTATTTCGAATTTCAAATGATTGTTTATGAAAAATTTTTCATAATAAACGACTAATTCGTTTTATCCGATACGCTATTTAAGCCGCGTATGTATGTACTACACTGACACTACACTACACTGCACACACACACCCATACACACACACAGAGATACACACACTAAGTGACAAACGTAGTCACAATGATGGCAGCTGTCAAATCTCGAATTTATCGATTGTTTTTGGTGATATTGCAAGTAGAACTAAGATATTTATTTTATTGTACGAGGAGAAAAAAAAGAAGCAACCATTTATGATTTTTGTTTCAATGAAATAAAAGAAATTGAATATTTTAAAGTAGAATACGATTTATTTGAAATAATCATTTTAAAAAAAAGACAAGTGATGATGATAAAACAGCCTTGACCTTAAATGTAGAATAAAACACTACAATGTTTTGTATTATATTGAACGGTATAATTAAGCTTGTTAAAATGATCTCACTTTTTTTACGTGAACCTGTTACGTAGAATTTTTGCAGTTGAGATAATAAGATAACTGACATCGTCATAAGATTTGTGATAACAAGAAAAAGTAAGTCTATCAGTAGTATATTTATCAGAGGCCTATTTGAATATCTGGGCTACCTGTTTTCTTACCGGTTAGATTATAAGTAAGTTTAGATTGATTTTTCTGGTTAGCGTTTTTTATGGGATGGGACCGGCAGTAGCCCCAGTGGGGCTCCAGGTGGAGTAAGTAAGTAAGTAAGTAACGGTGGGTGAGGATAGGACACACACTGCGGAAAGCACCCAACTGCGTCACAAGATAACCCCTCACTTGAAATCCTCTAGGCCAAAAGAAAAGAGGAAGGCCGAAGAACACGTTTCTCCGGGTAATGGAGACAGATATGAGAAGAATGAAGAACAACTGGACAGAACAGGAAACGAAGGCCGCATGACAGAGTAGGTTGGAGAATGTTGGTCGGCGACTTATGCTTCACTGACAATAACAGGCGTAAGTAAGTTAGTCACTCGGTTTTCATCCGTTCTCATGTAAATTATGGTAACTTGAACCGGTTATGTTACCATAGAAACTGAGTGATATTTAGTGATATTATATTGTACTTAATGACCGGGGTTTTGTCTCTGAATTTACAAGACGTACTTACACGCTAGCGATGATATTCACACTGAAATCAGAACTAAGTATCTGTCATTTTAAACGCAAACATATTCACCACTATTTCTACTGAATACAGATAACAATCGATAATAATAGAATTCAGGTGTAATAGTACACGAATCACAAAAATAAATCATTCTCTAAGTCTATAACATTGATCCTGATCTCATTAGACTTGGTAAGCACAATCTGGGCTGAAGTTGCTGGTCCACTCATCCACATCAGGTCACTATTGGGTACGTCATGCAAGGCATCTCTTCATATCAACTAGTAATCTTAGTTCACTCATTCCTCGACATCACAACCATCCTTCATAAATACTTACTTACACCTATTGTGGTGCGCGCTACTTATAAGTAGTATATGACGCGAGTGTAAACGTAATGTCTGGCAGCAGAAGATGCGGGAAGATCAAGAAAGGAAGAGCGGGAACACAATGGAATTTGTATGAAACGCATGAATAGTGGTGAAATGTCAGACAATGGATTGATGTTTTGCAAATTACCGGTTAACGATATGGTTTTCCTATTTTACTGAGTAACTGTAATTTTCGTTAAATACAATTCGGTCGCCCTCACCTGTGTTCTCCTTCACTACACTATCACTCCTTGTGTGCTGTAGGTTGCCGAAAAATAATCTTCAACCAACCAACTAGCAATACTTACTTAACCCTATTAACATCCCCCCCTCAATAGAACACAAGCTATCGAACAGCGTTCTTCAACTTACTCTCTGCTGGTACTTCCCTTCCAGTCGTATCCAATTATTGTTCATTCTTTTGAAATCTGTCTTTAATTCTCAGTATAATATGTGTTCTTTGATATTTTCTCATTTTTCTATGGTCTTTAAGATTCCAACGAAGTAAGGACTTGCCTCTGTGATATGTGTGTCCTATTCACCTTCATCAAGAATTGTTGGTTTGTTTGTCTGTTTTTCTTCACTCTTTTCATTGAAACTATTTCTCAAGGTCACATGGAACTGTATCAATCGATCGGAGTGTTGTATCAACACTCATCATCATCATCATCATCATCCTCGTGTTTTTTTCTGAATTTGAATTTGTTGTGACCATTGATAACAATTATAAATGACACCAAGTATGATAATAATAATAATAATTATTATACATTCATGATGATTAGTTTACATTTCCGGTGTTTTTGAATATTTTCATCAGAAACCTATTGAAAATTAAACAAAGATCAGTGTAATTAAAAATAAATTGAATATTCATTTTGTTTTTAATAACTACGTTAAAAAAAGTATAATTTAAAACTTATGATATGATATGTGATCATGCCATTGAAACCAGGTACGCAAACGGCTAACCCCAGATCGCCCATCAAAAGCAGAAAACCTTACGCTTGACATCCTGCTTGATACCTTCAACCTACCAGCAGCCCCACTACGAGATGAAACTCAAAAGCAAACTATTCTCCTTTCCGGAAGGTACCCTCTCAGACAGCGGCGAACGATAGTCAAAATACAAGTCGACCCCAGGAGCACACGCTATTAGAAAGGCGAGGAGTGTTGGGGGTGTTAGATCCCCAGAACTGGCTTGATAAATGCCTTATTTTGGATTTCACGTTTGCCAGCATGGGCTGATCATTTGAACTTGAGATTTAATTTCCCACCAAGAAAATCCATGGCTGTGATTGGCTGCTGTGTATTTTAGTGTGCTATTTTTTGACTGTCTCAAGGACGTTTCTATGGTGTATAAATAGACGCGATTTGTGCGCATGAGATCATTGGGTTTGTTGGGTGTTTTTAGAATACAATTTCTACGCTATATCAAGACTTTTTCGTTAGTTCCTTTGGGTCAACGGATCATAGTAGCCTACCCGGACACTGGTTTACTGTCTCGTTCTCCTTTATCGACTAAGGTGAACCCGTAATAGTTTCAAGCATATCAAGTGACGAACATAACATAGGGACATCCCCTCTCATGTCCCTGACATCATACGAGATCAACTTGCTCGCAGTGCTAACAGGGTACGGCAACATGAACGGATAAACATGAGTATAAAGTACTACGTTGTTGCTGACTAACATCTACACCTTGTCGGTTTTAGGCAGTAACCACCGAAAACAAATGAGTGAGGTTGTGCAAACATACTTAGATTGATCAGAGTTAGACATTAACACTGCTGGGCGCCAATTCAATGGTTCAGAGGTTAAGCATTCGCGCGCAACAGACCGGAAGTCCTAGGTTAGAGTCCTGTCAGTAACAAGAGTAGTGGATACGCACAGCTGATGAAACCAATACTAGGACGAAACGACCGTCCACTGCTTCCAGGTTTCTAATGTTGGTCTAACAATGACTCATTCATGATCAGTCGTCCATACTTCATTTCAGAAATATTGTCACTGATAGGGATTCATTGAAAAATGGCAATAAATATGAAGAAAGAATCGTTGATTGATATTCAAAGTTACGTAACAATAATAATATTAATAATAAAGTCGATTAACCATGAGATAAAAGTGGTGGTCTAACATTGATCGATTCATGGTTCCAAAAATGTGTAACTTAACAATCTTCACAACCCCGTAAGGCAAATTACCTGTGCTCACTAGTGACTAGCTTCGTGAGGAATCTTCTCCGAGTTCTAGTGGGAAGACGTGACCGATGGAGTTCAACCTGTTCGGTTGTAGGCAGTGTCTACCGAAGACTGTGTATGAGGTTGCGCAACTCCGTGAATTTGATCAAGTTAGACATTAACCCCGTTAGATACCGGCTCAGTGGTCTAACGGTTAGGGCGTTCGCCTACAATACCGAAGGTCCTGGGTTCGATTGCTGCGGGATGCAGGAGTCGTGGGTGTGCACTGCTGAGGAGTCCCATACTAGGACGAAACGGCCGTCCAGTGCTTCCAGGTTTCTAATGGTGGTCTAACATTGATCGACTCATGGTTTCAAAAAAAGAAAACCTTTGATGGTAAGTTGATCTCTCTCAGTTTCAACTTTTAGATAGGTTACTCGTTTATGCGAGCATTAACTCTATTTTTTTTCTGTTCTCCCAATGTATGTGCTTCGTTAGGTACATAGAAAGTGGTGTGCAAAATCAGAGAGGATATGTGTGTGTGTGCTCACTTCGAAATATCTCAATGATCTCGTGTACTGGTACGGGTATAAGGGCGATTGTCACTTCCCGACCGCCCACACCCTGGAAGGCTGTGGATGATTTAGGTAGATGACGGTTCTAATATTCATCATAAATATAAATGTACATCATTACCTAAACAAATATTAACACTCAGCTATTCCACCAACAATTGTTCAATTGATCAAATTAACAGCAACAAATAAATGTTATTCTATCCTTTCTGGATAAATCAGGTTCGTTCGACATATAATATTTGGTTGCTTTATAACACAGAGTGTTTCCTAATCTGGAAGAGTGCTTCAATTCACAATCAAAATACACAGTTTCCAATCAAAGCAAGCAACACAAATCAAAAGAGGAATAAATCAATGAGGCTGTCGCTATGACTAAGTATCAGCTTAAACAACAACATCAATGCAGTTCAGAAAGAAACATAGAAACTCAGTGAAGGCTAAAGAAACTGCAATAAACTATTGATAAAATACAAATATTATCATCGTCTGCGAAATGGAATCGAACAGACTTCACAAAAGGTACAACTGAAGCAATCAATAATAACGACAAATTACAAACAAAGCCTTCAAAAAAAAAAGATGGAGCTTACAATGGCAATGATGCTGGAATACACCATACAGTCACGTGATCATCATGAAAGAACCAGAGATTGACGGAAAACAAACAGTACACGACATTTTGAACATTTTTTTTTCATTTATTTATCTTCAACCTTCTTCTTTGACTTTATATCATCGATATGTAAATTGTAAAACATACAGTTTTAGTTGTGTTTTTTCGTGTGTGTGTGTGAGTGCAACTGTCTGCGTGTGTAGTTCTTTATTTTGTCTACAAAATATGTATATGCCTGTCTAAATAGAACAATATTTGCAAGAAAAAACAACATCAACAACAAAGAAACTTTATCACAATTTGCATGATTACGTAACTGTGAGTGTTTCTGCATTTTTTGTTTAGAAAAAACTTATTTGAAAGAAATGACATAGTTCAGATATAATTAGGTTACAATGTTCTAAGATTTCATAGGAAATCATACAATAATGATTGTTGTTAGATTTGGGAACTTGGAAGCTGTGGACAGACGTTATTCTAACTAGTGCAGGACTCATTCCCAACTGCATGCCACTGGAAAGAATCGAACCCAACAATAATCTTTGGGTTGTCGCGTGCGAACGCTTAATTTCCAAAACACTGAGCCGATATCTAACGGTGTTAATGTTTAACTTCGATCAATGCAACGTATTGTACAACCTCAACTATTGTCGTTGGTGGGTAACTAACTGCCTTACACCCTAAACTATTGAAAGATATAGAAACTTATACAAACTACGGCATAATCACTGATAAATAGGGTGAATTTGAATCCGAAGTAATTTCTACCCCAGAGAACATAAATTACACTCATGTATACATGTATTCAATAGGACATTGTTATAACTGATGTTTTGTCCTGGTGACCTTAGATTGTGTACGTCGTTCAATATTCAATTTTGTTTCTTTCTTTTTACAACTTATTGTGTTTTATCTGAGCTTCATTCACTTTTATCTCACAGTTAATCGACTTTATTATTATTATTATTATTATTATTATTATTATTATTACGTAACTTTGAATATCAATCAACGATTCTTTCTTCATATTTATTGCCATTTTTCAATGAATCCCTGTCAGTGACAATATTTGTGAAATGAAGTATGGACGACTGATCATGAATGAATCACTGTTAGACCAACATTAGAAGTAACCTCAACCATTGTCGTTGGTGGATAAAACGGCCTTACACCCTAAAACACTGAAAGATATAGAGACTTTTACATACTACGGCAGCATCACTGATAATCTGAATCCGATATAAAGACATGGATTAGTGAAGCAACGCCGGGAGTTTTACAATAGAAAAAACATCTTGAACTCCAAAAAACTGTCAACCAACATCAAAGACACCATTTTCCATACAGATGTCCCACTGTATAGAGCGGAAAGTTGCAGAACTACGAAAGCCATCATCCAGTATACAAATGTCTTCATTAACAGTTGTCTAAGCAAATTACTTCGCATCCGTTGGACAGACACCATCAGCAACAAGCCACAATCCAATAAAGGAACAAATCAGGAGGAAGTGCTGGAAATGGACGGGAAGCACATTAAGGAAAGCACCCAGCTACGTCACAAGACAACCCCTCACCTGGAACCCTCAAAGTGAAACGGAAATGGGAAAGTCAATAAACACGTTACTCTGAGAAACTGAAACAGATATGAGAATGAACACCAATTGGAAAGGATAAGAAAGGAAGGCCGACGACAGAGTAGGTTGGGGAATGCTGGTCGGCGTACTATTCTCCGTTGACGGTAACGGGTGAAAGTAACTATGTAAATATTTACACCGAGAATAAAAAACAGACATCTGAAGATAGAAATGCAGTTGGGTAGAAATGAAGAAGAAAGTTCAGAACAGAGTTTGTTGGAGAATGCTGGTCGATGGACAATGTTGAATTATGAGAAATAGGCTTAAGTGAGTATGTAAGTATGTGTTCTTACCTCTCTCTCTCTCTCTGTAAGAGAACAATTTTAGCCTGCGTCATGGACAGTACTTAAACGTCTTGTTTGAATCCCATAAAATGTGTACTACTGGATAGATGGCGATATTGCAGAGGAATGCTGAAGATGTTTACCAGAATTTGTAATGAATCTTTTGAAGTCATTGTGATTATATTTGTTGATAGACATTTGAATACTTACAAACTCATGGTAAGTATTTTATCTTATCTCATACTAAACATCCGTTTCATTCACATCTTCCTTTTTGTATATCTTCTGGTAGAATTAGACACTCATACATTACAGTCCATGCTTATGTGCTTGAATTTATTACTAGTTCACCTTACTCGGCAAACGAGAGTGAAGACAAATGATTCAGTGACACGATGAGCTTGTAGTGTCTCCACATATATTTCAGTTCTCTTACATCTAACTTGGTTAAGCCCTTTCGATTAATTTATTTAACCAAGCCGTTCGTATAGCAACAACTCATATGTACCATTGTTATTTTTTATTATCTGTTTTGTATGAGCTTATACGACTGAGCATTGCTTACGCTTACGCACTTACTCATCCTTTTCGCTTTAATGTTAATCTCTTAATTTTCCCATGAACTCACATGATTTGTATCGCTTGCATTTGACCTTGTCAATCATTCGTTGCTTTTATTCATGTGTGTGCATATCTATTTCGCTTGTCATATGTCTGTCTTATTCTTATCTGACTATATATTCTTAGTCATAATCTATCTCTTGGAGTTGGCTCAACAGCCTTCTCCAATTCGATTTGTGGTGTGCCTCGAATAAACGTATTCATCAATATGAGTTCACCTTCTGATTTATAAACGGAGCTTACGAACACGCAGTAAATCGGCACACTACATAATGGTGAGCCCAACGTCAACAAAATTGGCCACCATACATAATGGTGATCCCGCCGTTCTCAGGATGTTTCCTGATGCTGACGAAAAATCGAACGCTTCCAACTAATTGGTAATTTCAACGTAGAATCGAATGCAATCATTCTTCCGTGCATTCGCTCGCCAGTGCACTACAAAATGGTTATCCCGACGTCAGCGAAATCGGCCACCATACAAAATGTCGAGCCCATCGTTCATTCATATCACTCCCTATTTGCTTCGCTCGATTCATTCGTCCATACGTCTTCACAGAATATCAGTAAACTCTCACTACATAATTCGACGATTCCGATGACAAATCGAATATAACCAACCAGTTGGTAATCTCGAGGACAAATCGAACAGAACCACTAACTGGAAATCCCGACGCCATTCAGCGACAAAGCAGCTCTCGTACTTAATGCATTAGCTGAACGAATCAAGCATTATCTTATCGTCATTTTGATTATGTACCAACCTGTCGCATTAATCTATTTCTCGAATTATCCAATTATCGCTATCATTATCGTATTAATGTGAAAGAACCATTATTATGATGAATCATGATATTATGACAATAATGGAATTATCTTAATCGCTAATCGAATCGCATTTCGAATATTCTGTTCATGGCAGGACATTTGTAACTCACGGAATTATTTTACTTCTTTCGACAAAACGAACGACGTTCATGATTAAGGTGAGTTCGTTCCATTTATTTTGTCGTATCGCATTATCATGTTTCGAATCGCTTATCAAAGCAATGGCTCAACGACAATTATTGTCCTTTAATATTTCCGTGGCTATACGATTATCGCATTGGAGATATCTTCTATGTACTCGTCAGCTGCACGTACTCGAAAATCTTGCAGCCTGCTAAGTAAATTGGTGGTATGATCTTACGCACATGCACACGAAACAGCAGCTCAAGCAGTCGAGCGAACCTCCTGCACGCTGATATTAGCATGTTTTTCGACTACCCCAACGCTGGCAACGGTTTGCAACGCTATCATACACATAAGTTTGGAGTCATATACTCAATGGTAGAAACTTATGTTTTCGATATGCATTTAATGTTTATGCATCGCATTGGTACGCAGCTTTATTCTCCAAATTCTTTCCAAGATAATCCCCACCGCGATTCCTTCACTTATCTGCAGCCACTCGATTTATCGATGAGCCTTACCGTAATGTCTAAGCGATTATCGAATTCCGTCCAAACTGTCATGCCTAAACGATATTAAATATTTTGCAGCATTTGTATTAGATTTTCGTATCGTACAACTGCTCCTAATGTATTCTAATCTAAATCGATTATTTTTGCTAATAACCGCTTACCACATATTTTTGATCTTCTGTTACTATGCGAACTTACGAACGTACCCGGACAAGGTAACTTTAATTTTCCTACCTTTTGATGCATTCCGACTATTTTTCGATTTTTTTTCGCAAACAAAGACATTTTCGTAACCTTGTTTGCTGGAAAAGGGCTATTGTAGTGCCTCCACATATATTCCAGTTCTCTTACATCTAACTTGGTTAAGCCCTTTCGATTAATTTATTTAACCAAGCCATTTGTATAGCAACAACTCATATGTACCATTGTTATTTTTTATTATCTGCTTTGTATGAGCTTATACGACTGAGCATTGCTTACGCTTACGCACTTACTCATCCTTTTCGCTTTAATGTTAATCTCTTAATTTTCCCATGAACTCACATGATTTGTATCGCTTGCATTTGACCTTGTCAATCATTCGTTGCTTTTATTCATGTGTGTGCATATCTATTTCGCTTGTCATATGTCTGTCTTATTATTGTCTGACTATATATTCTTAGTCATGCTCTATCTCTTTGAGTTGGCTCAATAGCCTTCTCCTATTCGCTTCTTCAATTCGATTTGTGGTGTGCCTCAAATAAAACGTATTCATCAATATGAGTTCACCTTCTGATTTATAAACGGAGCTTACGAACACGCAGTAAATCGGCACACTACAAGCTATTCTGATTCGATTGTCAATATATCAACAATATATCAAGAAGTCTTGATAAAGCGTAGAAAGTGTATTCTACAATCACCCAGAAAATATGAAGTCGACAAGAACATAAATCAAATCTATTTATACATGAGAGAAGCGTCCTAGGGAGAGTCACAAAAAGACGGCGTACTAAAATAATCCATCAACCTATAACAGTCAAGGATTTTCCGAGTGTGTAAAAGTAATCTCAAGGTCGACTGATCGGCCTATGCGCGAAAACATAAAAATATCCAAAATTAGGACTTTTATCAAGTGAGTTTTGGGGAATCTAACATCCCCAACACATACAGTCAGACAAAAGCATAAACAACATTGGTTATATCGTATTTAGATAATCAATACTATGTGACAAATATGTGATAAGCATTGATTGACCTAGTCAAAAACTTTTTATTCTTAAACATTTCATTTCAATTCCAGCAAATATATTTGCTTAATTCTTGTTTGTGAAAAATGTCTACGTGTATGCGGTTATCGGTTGGCCTCGTTTTGTTTTTTTGATTGTGTTATCGGAAACGTGTTGAACTATATGTCTATTGCTATGATTCCTATTTTACAAGTTTATATACAGTTCAAATCGATTAAAATTATTGAAATAACATAATTATGCCTAATTCATGTGTATTGATAACCGAATAAGCAAGTAAAATGATGCGAATAATTTGCTTCCGGTGTACGAACCATTAAACCTCATGCTCAGTAAATAAATAATCAATCAATAGCGAAATAGAACTTAGTATGTACATACAGAGTTATTCAGTAAAATAAGAAAACCATATCGTAAATCGTTAATTTGCAAATTATCAGTCCATCATATCGAACTGGACTGTTCCTGTTGCAAACATCAATCCATTATCACTATTCATGCGTTTCATACAAATTCCATTGTGTTCTAACTCTTCCTTTCTTGATCTTCCCTCCATCTTCTGCTGCCAGACATTACGTTTACACTCACGTTATATACTACTTATAAGTAGCGCGCACCACAGTATTAGCAGAAATCGGAGAGATTAAGGTTCGATGATATTATTAAAGAAGTAGAATCTAGTGAAATAAACTTAAAACGAGAAAGATAAAGGTGATGAGGAATTCAGAAGGGTAGGATTTGAGTGAACACAAAGAATGAGTGCAGCTGTTCCATTGCAAACGAATTTGACCCATGCCATCTAGGGTCTCCAACCATCGATTGTTATCATCTCGCGGACCCCAACCAGGTAGTCGACACCTACCGATATGACACAGTCCACTTGTCAGTGACTTCATAGATTTCTGCCATGTTTTGGTCTGGCCACCCCTAGCTTTCTTCCAACCTATTTCTACATCGCAAAATATAGCTTGACGAGGCAGTCGGTGGTTAGGCATACGCAGCACATGTCCCAACCACCTCAACTGATGAGATTTCAATACTTCATCTATTGACCTACCATCCTTACCAAGTACCCGTTTCCGAACAACAGTATTGCTTACTCGCTTGTTCCATGATACACGAGCAATGCTTCAGAGATACCAATGATCGAAGACCAGTAACCTACAAATATCTTCTAATCGCACACCGGCCATGTTTCACAGCCATAAATTAGGACGGAACGAGTAAATAAATAATGAAAGAAATCAATTCAAAAAATATTAACATGAATGGAAGGGTTGTATAGATTATTGCGTTTCATTGAAGTCATCGATCCATTAATGTATGTTAGATCACCATTAGTAACCTGGAACCAATTGGACAGTCCTGGTCACTAGTGACTAATGTCGTGAGGAAATTCCTATGAGTTCTAGTGTGAATGATGTCAATGAATTGGATGTTTAGTATGAGATAAAATAAAAACACTGACCACGTCTATCTACAAACACATTCATAATAACTTCAAAAGATTCATTACAAATTCTGGTAAACATCTTCATCACTCCTCTGCAATATCGCCATCTATCCAATAGTACACATTTTATGGGATTCAAACAAGACGTTTAAGTACTGTCAATGACGCAGGCTAAAATTGTTCTCTTACAGAGAGAGAGAGAGGTAAGAACACATACTTACATACTCACTTAAGCCTATTTCTCATAATTCAACATTGTCCATCGACCAGCATTCTCCAACAAACTCTGTTCTGAACTTTCTTCTTCATTTCTACCCAACTGCATTTCTATCTTCAGATGTCTGTTTTTTATTCTCGGTGTAAATATTTACATAGTTACTTTCACCCGTTACCGTCAACGGAGAATAGGACGCCGACCAGCATTCCCCAACCTACTCTGTCGTCGGCCTTCCTTTCTTATCCTTTCCAATTGGTGTTCATTCTCATATCTGTTTCCGTTTCTCAGAGTAACGTGTTTATTGACTTTCCTTTTTTCGTTTCACCTTCAGGGTTCCAGGTGAGGGGTTGTCTTGTAATGCAGTTGAATGATTTTCTCAATATATATCCTATCCATTTGTAATACTGCTTCTTGATTTCTTCGTTCAGTGGAATCTGGTTTTTTCTTTCCCACTGTAGATTGTAGCTGATGGTGTCTGTCCAATGGACACGAAGTAATTTGTGTAGATAATTATCAATAAGCACATGTTTTCTCCGGATGATGTCGTATTCAAATGCCTTCATGTTATTCCACTTACAATTCTTATTCTTACTTTAAAAGATTTCATAAATTAATTATAAACGTGTACACTAATGACTAGCTTCGTGAGGAAATGTCTCCAACTTCTCCACTAATGAGAAGTTGTAACCAGTGGAGTTCTACGCTGTCAGGTGTATGGCAAAATATCGTAGATTGGTTGAAGTTAGACATTAACACCATCGAGTTCCTGCTGGTTCATTGGTCTAGAAGTTAAGCGTTCACGCGCATTACACCGAACGTCTTGTGGGAGTCGTGGATGCTCTTCTCTGATGCCGCCTATACGAGGGTGAAACAGCTAGCTATCCAGTGCTTCCATGTTTCTAATGGCAGTCTCACATTGATCGATTTATGATTTCGATGAAAATCAGAAGTTACCATTAAGAGACTGAGTCATTATTTTTTAAGTATATCGATAGATTGTTTAAGTGGTAAATTTTTTAAGTATAGTTAGTATGTAGGCAGAGATATACACAAAATCATCAAGGTAGGTACTCATTAATCAGTCCAAAGTTTTCATATACATGGAGGCTGGTTAGGAATGCTTGACGAATTTCTATGTGTGCGAAATTGTGTGTGCATATAAGGACTTTACAGATGTTTTATTTAGAAATGAAGAGCATGCAAGTGTAATATTTACACAAAGAGATCGATTGTCTTAACCGCTAGTTTTATGGTATGTGATGTTGATGATATCTGTATTAGTCATCAATGTTTCAAATTTGTTCTCAATAATTTAACCACTGATGATTAGTCTTGATGCAGATGTGAAGGCGTGGATCGGCGCAGCATTTCTACAACTAAAAAAACTCAGCTAACAACAAAGTCATAATTTTCAATACAAATGTCACGAAAGTCCTACAGTACGGAGCGGAAACTTGGAGAACTACGAAAGCTATCATTCAGAAGATACAAACATTCATTAACAGTTGTCAATGCAAATTACTTCGCATCCGTTGGCCAGACTTTATCATCAACAACCTACTGTGGGGAAGAACAAACAAACCAGATTCCAGGAAATTAGGAAGAAGCACTGGAAGTGGATAGAACACACACTGCAGAAAGGACCCAATTTAGTCACAAGACAAGCCCTAACCTGGAATCCTCACAGTCTAAAGAACACAATACGCCGAGAAATGGAGACAGGCATGAGAAGAATGAAAAAAAATTGAACAGGACTGGAAAGGAAGGCCCTGGACAGAGTTTGTTGGAGCATGCTGGTCGGGTGCCTATGCTCTACATTGGGGGTAACAGGAGAAAGATAGTTAGTCTTCGAAAATAAAGATACCTTCAGATGGATGGTCAATTTGGCTATAGTTTAGTCATACCATTTTGACTATATTCTTTAATTAGGAAGATATAGTTGATTTGAAAAGTCTAATTTGGATTTAACTATGTATTTCGAATAAGTTGGTGAAGGTATACTCGTCAGAGTATTTATATATGAGGTGAGGAAAATCTGTAGCTCAAATGGATAGCTATGATCGAGTCTTTTTTCTCTGAAGAAGTGTTTGATCCCTGCAACTTCATCAAAAAAATGTCAACTTAGACTAGCAATAAAAGTGAAAGCAAGTAAACGAACCAACAAACGGATCATCCTACCATACATAAAAGACATATCGGAACTAACAGCCGTGACTATTCAGACGATTTGGAATAGGTGTAGCACATAAACCAATAAAATCACTTATATTTGTAATGAAACCACTTTTATGAAGAGAACAAGATGGGTGTAATTATTATAACCAATCGTACCGTACCTGTTTGTTTAATTGTACCAAAAACACGCCCATCTTCCTCTTTCTATGACCTTGAGCTTGCTCACGTACGCTTGGTTGTCTCGTCTGTATATGTTGACCCTATCTTGGTATTATTTTGATACCAAGAGATCACCAACGAATATAACTTGAATCCACTCACAATTGGCCTTGTGATTTCTTCCTGTGACAAGATTTAACTTGGCTATTGGTCAGTCAGTCAGTCAGTCAGATGCAACGTAGAACTTTGTACATAAGTACATCAGTTCATGTTGCCATACCACATCAGCACAGAGAAGTAATCGTCAATTCAAATCCAATAGTAGAAGAGGTAGTAAGGGAATTAGAAATAATCGGAGAGGTTAGGATTAGAAGATATTATTCAAGAAGTATGATTCAGTGAGATAAGTTTAGAGAGTGTAAAGTCTGGTAGCATAATATGGGGGGAAGATCAAGAAAGGAAGAGTCAGAAAACAATGGAATTTGTATGAAACGCATGAAGAGTGACAATGGATTGATGTTTGGCAACAGGAACAGTCCAGTTCCATAGGATGAACTGATCTTTTGCAAATGAACGATTTACGATATGGTTTTCCGATTTTACTGAGTAACACTGTAATTTTCGTTAAAGACAATTCGGTTAGCTCCACCTGTGTTCTCATTCACTACAGGGTAACAGGAGAAAGATAGTTAGTCTTCGAAAATAAAGATACCTTCAGATGGATGGTCAATTTGGTTATAGTTTAGTCATACCATTTTGACTATATTCTTTAATAGGAAGATATAGTTGATTTGAAAAGTCTGATTTGGATTTAACTATGTATTTCGAATAAGTTGGTGAAGGTATACTCGTCAGAGTATTTATATATGAGGTGAGGAAAATCAGTAGCTCAAATGGATAGCTATGATGGAGTCTTTTTTTTCTCTGAAGAAGTGTTTGATCCCTGCAACTTCATCAAAAAAATGTCAACTTAGACTACCAATAAAGGTGAAAGCAAGTAAACCAACCAACAAACGGATCATCCTACCATAGATAAAAGACATATCGGAACTAACATCCGTGACTATTCAGACGATTTGGAATAGGTGTAGCACATAAACCAATAAAATCACTTATATTTGTAATAAAACCACTTTTATGAAGAGAACAAGATGGGTGTAATAGAAACATTTATTATTATAACCAATCGTACCGTACCTATTTGTTTAATTGTACCAAAAACACGCACATCTTCCTCTTTCTGTGACCTTGAGCTTGCTCACGTACGCTTGGTTGTCTCGTCTGTGTATGTTGACCCGATCTTGGTATTATTTTGATACCAAGAGATCACCAACAAATATAACTTGAATCCACTCACAATTGGCCTTATGATTTCTGCATGTGACAAGATTTAACTTGGCTATTGGTGTAATATATAGCTTCAATTCGCTTACATATTAATCCTATGTAAATTAAAGGATAAAATGACAAATGAAGAAAAACTGAACATCATTTACAAAATAAACAACTGCTCAGATTGTGAAAAATACTAGTGAACATTAATTAGTAATCAAACATCATGGCAGTTCTTCCCTTACATCAATACAAACGAACAACTGTGCACATATATTCGATTAAAATGATGTTGAAGTACTGGATAAGGGAATTTTCAGAAGCTTGACGCTCAAATCAATTAGCAATCAATGAACACACTGACATTAATCCAAATTAGAAAACGAATCAGAAAATAAATCGTAAATATGCATACGATCAAGAACCCAAATCAAAGAAGCATGTCATCAAAATATAGAGGCCGACAACAATAGGTTAAAGGTCAATAACAACCAATCAAGGTCGAGGTCAACAGGATAAACTACGAGTCATACATGGAGAGATTCATATACTTCACTGGTTCCTAAAATTTGTGCCGCCCAGAAGAAGAACAATGAAAGCTCTACAACCGAAACATCCAAATGAGAGAATAAAACTCCACCTTCATAATGTATATACATATATACATGAAGTTTGAGTGTCTTGATGACTAAAATTTCAGTAAACTGAAGAATGAGACCTTGACAAGTCTGTCGTACAGGTTGTTCCATTTATATGCTCTGTCGTCATGGAGCATGGCCTTTTAATTCCTGCTCAGTTAAGTGACGCTCGTTTATCGTAAACTCATTTCAGTATTCATCCAATCAATCTTGTTTGGAGTGTTCGATTAACCTTCCTTATGTGTATACATATGTCTGTATAAACATGTGAATTGGGAAATGTAACGAGATGTTATGTCACAGTTTAAGCGATAGTTAAGCCTTTGTTAAAATAAATGCTTAGTCGCCCGGATAACATTCAGTTTTCTAATGTATTATAATTTTTCAATGATTATTCTTAGTCTCTACTACATAACTATCCCACTTCATTCCCATCTATCAAGTAATGTGATGTAAAAACACTGCTGAGAAACAATCATTTCAAAAGAGAAAATTTATAACCCATGGTGGAGTTTCATTGCCTGATCTGGATGTTTTGGATTGCCCGGCTTGACATCTGGATCACCGTTGTCAAGATTGTTAAATGCTCTGATGTGAGTATTCTTTCCAGTCTTCTATTTTTATTGTGGATCCTGTAGTATATGTGCATCACTGACATTAGGTGTACGGACTGTCTTCCACTTTGTTCAGATATTCACCATCCTATTGGACAGTTGATTAGTAGTCTGTATCTAAGACTAGCTGACTGAACTGGTCGACATAAACATTCGTGAAGAAAATAGAATTGTTCTCAGGGTGGAAGACTGACTTTCGGCGAAATTCACCCATCCATCCGAACAACCAGAAGTGCGTCACACTCTTATAATTTTCAGAGGATAGAGAAAATTTGTAGCTCAGGGAACGAAACTACAGCGTAATATCCGTTAAAATGTGTAGAAATAAGGGAGTCAGATGACATAGAAAATCCTTTTAAATTCGATTTTAAACAAACAAGTCTCCCTCATATTACCTTATGAAGTGGGGAAGATTAATTCCATAATTCCATAAAGTCTTCGAAATTGCTCGATGTTATAATGTTCTTGTCAGTTTTTTAATTCAGTCATATGTCAAGAAAAGCTTACAGATCAATAGGGAGTTTCATCAAACACATACATCAAAATCGTGATTTAATCAGCATTAGATCGCCATTAGAAACCTGGAAGTACTGGACAGTCGCTTCGTCCTGGTATCGGATTCATCAGCAGTGTGCATCCGCGACCCTCTAGCGGGAATCGAACTCAGGACCTTAGGTCTCACATGCGATGAGTCATCTTCTACACCACTGAGCATCTGTAGTTACTGCCTACACCAGACAGAGATGAACTCCACTGGTCAAGACTTTTCACTAGAACTCCGAAAATTTCCTCACGGAGCTAGTCACTAGTGTGCACATTTTATGATTTTTTTCATTATAGAATTATGTAGATCGCTGCTTTTACAAACTGAAATCGTGATTTAATCATCATTTTCATCATCTGCCAAACAGTCTTATTCTTCCGCACTTACTTTCTCACTCAAGTAGTCAGTATGGGAGAGGGATTTAGTGTATGTCACATTTCAAATCCGAGACACCACCTGGAGCCGTACTGCCATACTCAAGCCCTGACAAAGGAGAAGGAATGGGGATCGAGTTAGAGACCCCTTCCCGTAGAAACCTAACTCGCTAAAAAAACATTGACCAGAAAAATAATATACTTCAAACCATTTAAAATATTCCCCGGCAGTTGCAAGGTCTTCATTTATCAGTGTTTTACGATGTCTCGTTATGAAATCTGATTTTCTTCGGAAATCACAATAATAATGTCCCTTCTAACACTCAAAACAATCAAATCTCAGACCCCATTCATCATCATCAGCAGCAGCACAAAATTCAAATAGATGGTGTCTAGTAAGAACAATGAGAACTCCACAACCAAAGCATCTAGCTCAGAGAGCGAAACTTCATCATATTGAAGACCAAATATACACAAATCAGATCTAGTTTCAAAAGAAACCGATACATTGCGTAATCATATTCTCAGAGAAACAAAATCAATCAATACCTTGAGAAATTTATCAATAAACATGTTGTCAAACCTCAATGATTTCCATATATGTTGTGTCAAACCATTTTTTTTTCAAAAAAAAATAATAAACGTGACTCCTTCAACGGCGACATGTTTTGACTCAAATTGCACAGAACAATTCCAGAGATAAAATTTCATTTTAAAAAAAACAAACATTGATCGTTGAATTACAAATTAGAAATAATCACGTAACAGAATAACATGAATTTTTCACCACAAAGTTCAATGTATACAATTGAATACTGAATAAATAAAAATGTATCAAAACTTGTTTTTTAATGCAACCTTTATGAAACCAACGGTAGTAACACTGTGATCATGATAAGAGTTTATGTGTGTGTGTGTGTGTGTGTGTGTGTGTGTGTGTGTGTGAATAAGATCACCGTTTAAGCTATGACAAGTGAAGAGAGAGCGGTCCCATGAATAACATAGATTAAATTATCTTGTCACCGTATCATCAAAATGGTCAGGGTAAAAGGAACTCACAAAAGTCGCAGTTTATTTAATCTGAATTGATATTTATTACTTCAACTGTTTAAAGTATTCTTAGTCTGACATGATATCATATTGTGAGTGATTGTCCCACGTTGAGTAGGATAGATCGTTTGTACTAAATGAGCACAGTCAGTTACAACATGGAAAAAATGTCATGAGGAGTTCAGAAAATAAAACTGGAATTTAGGAAAACATGAAAAGTGGATGCACTTACGCCGTTGCAAACAATTTTGAGCCATCTCATTCAAAGTCTCCGACCATCGATTACTATCATCTCGCATGTCCCAACTTGGTAGTCTACACCTACTAATATGACTCAATCCAGTTGTCAGTGACTTAATGGATTTGTGCAGTGTTTCGATTTGGCCAACCGGAGCTTTCTTCCAACCTGCCCCTACAACACAAAACATAGCTCGTCGAGGTATGTTACATTCGTCACTTGGTACGCTTGAAGCTATTATGAGTTCACCTTAGTCAATAAAGGCGAACGAGACAATTACCAGCGTCCAGGTAGGCTACCTTGAATCCCCAAAGCGAGTAAAAAGGCTTTGTAAGCGTAGAAAGTATATTCTACAAACACCCAGCAATCACAATGCAATCAAGCACACAACTCTCATTTATATATAAAGCATAGAAACGTCCTTGGGACAGTCACGAAAATAGCACACTAAAATACACAGCAGCCAATCACAGCCATGGATTTTCCTGGTGGGAAATGAAATCTCAAGGTCAACTGATCGGCCCATGCTGGCAAACGTGAAATCCGAAATAAGGCATTTATCAAGCGAGTTCTGGAGATCTAACATCCCCAACAAGGTAGTTAGTCGTTTGGCATTCGTAAGACATGTCTCACCAGTAAAACTGATAAAAATTCACTAAACGAACTGGAACTGAGCAAGAAAGCTATAATTAATGTTTTCTGTGCGTTCAATAGTTATTTTGAGAATGAAAAATCAATTACTGAGATTAATTACCTGGTTCTGCGCATTATTATTTATTCAACTACAGTTTTGTAGTAAGTTATAGTGGCAAATAGTGCAGGAATTAATATTCATATAATTGTAAGTAACTGAACAATCTCCACAACCTTAAAATATAAATGATCATGTGCTCATTAGTCACTAACTCCGTGAGGAGGTTTCTTCGAGTTCGAATGAGAAGTTGTGATAAGTGGAGTTTATCCCTGTACGAATATGAAGCAGTGATCTCCAAAGAAAGTGGATAGCGTTGCACAAGACCATGGATTATTCGAAGTTAGACATGAACACCGGTGGATGCCAACTCAGCGATCTACAATGGTTAAGCCTTTACGCTCAAAACCATTTTTCCTGGGTTCGAATCCGGTGAGTAGTAGGATTCATGAAGGTGCCATACAAAGATGAAATGGCTGTGCAGGTTTCTAATGATAGTCTGAACATTAGTCGATTCATGATTTCAAATACAAAATTCACAACTGTATAATGCAAATAATCCTAAGCCTAAACTAGTTATTACCGTTTTTTTAATTATTCAATATGTGTGTGTGTGTGCAGTCAGTTTCACATTGTTCTACATTTTATTATCTTAATAATTATTCTATTTATCAAAAAATTGACCTTTTATATTGTTCGTATAGACAAACATACGAATTTTTTCGGGCAGAGTTTTGGAGGTTTTGTGTTTTTACACATTTGAAATCATCAATCAATCATTGTTAGACCACCACTATTAGAAACCTGGAAGCACTGAAAGACGGCTGTTTCGTCCTGGTATGTGACTCACGTGTAGTGCGCATCTACGACTCTTGCACCTCGCAGGATTCAAACCCAGGACCTTCGGTATTGTGCGCGAACGCCTAACTATCGGACCACTGGGCCGGCATCCTACGACCTCCAAATCTCTGCCCGAAAATATCATAACAGTGCTCACTAGTGACTAGCTTCGTGAGGAAATTCTCGGAGTTCTAGTTGAGAAGACATGACTAATGGAGTTAAACCCTGTCGGGTGTAGGCAGTAACTACCAAAGACAAATGGGTGAGGTCGCACAAAAATCCGTAGATCAATCAGAGTTAGACATTAACACCGTTAGATGCCGGCCCAGTGGTCCGATGGTTAGGCGTTCGCGCACAATACCCAAGATCCCGGGTTTGAATCCTGCGAGGTGCAGGAGTCGTGAATGCGCACTGCTGGTGAGTCCCATACCAGGACGAGACGGCCGTCTTACAGTGCTTCCAGGTTTTTAATAGTGGTGGTCTAACAATGATTGATTGATGATTTCAAATGTGTAAAAACACATACGAATGTTTATAACAAGTAGTATATATGTGTATGTGATCAGAGAGTTTGAAAAATTGAGTTCAGTTCATCTGACAGCCATAGTTCTATTTTTCTTTTGAAATTATGAATCGATCAATAGTAGTAGAGATCACGATTAGAAACGTGGAAATACTGGATGGCCATTTCATCCTGGTAAGGGACTGTTCAGTTCTGATAATCATTGACTTCTTATTATTATACTATGTAAATTTATCAAAAAGATTAACGCTTTGAAATAGTTTGTAATGGTCGGTGTCTCACTAGTTTCGTGATCTTTCAGTATTCCATGTCCAGACAACTGTGCTAAATAGCGCCTCACCGTTTAGAAATCAAATAATGAATACGTTTATTTGGCTTACCACAATTAAACTGCCAAACCAAAGGTACGCAGAGCAAAAATCAATATGCGAATGTCGGAAAGCAAGCAAACGAACCACTGAGCGAATTGGCGAATGAATTAATAAGAATTAAGTGTACATTTATATATACATAGAAAAGCATCTGAGTCATCGAAATAGTCAACAGGTCAATACTAAAGCGAATAGGATGAGTCTGCGCGTAGCCGGTAAGCAATTTTCAATCTGTACCAGCTGAATATTCGAATATTCAAGGCGTATCCTACATAATATCTATAGCTATCCAAAACAGAATGTAAATCGATTAACAGCCCAATCGATGAACATACACTAAACTTTAATCACACATCCCATTACGTCAATCGTCTTTAAGGATCCTCTATGAAAATTGAAATGAACCAGCTCAACTAAAAACAACTTTGAATGAGGCATTTGTGCACATTTGAGTATAGATTGTAAGAAGAGTCATGTTTAATCATTTGCTCTCTCTCCTCATAATCTTAGCACCTCTTACGCTTTCTTTTTACAAATTATTAGTGAGAATTATTACCTTTGTCTTCTCTGCTTTTATAATACAGACATTTATCGTTGATTTTCCATTCTATAGATTATTACTTCTTATTCTTTCCAAAACTGACTCCGCCTGTAGACCCTTCGGGGCTACTGCCGATACCAAGCCCGTATAGAGGAGGAGGGTTTGGATTGACGTTGGCGATCCCATCCCGCAAAAAACTAACTCGCCAGAAAGAATCTAACAAGAAAAAAGGATTCAAACCATTTAAACTCTGCTCTGAGAGTTGGAAGATCAGCATTTAGAAGAGTTATGACGTCTCATGATGAAATTCGAGTTCCTTCCGAAGGCATGAGGCCGCTGTCCCCTCTGACAACCAGAACCCTTCCACGGTGTGAGAAACCGGGAAGTAATATCCACCCTAATACATATAAAAGCACACGACTGATTTTCAAAACTAACCTACACAACATAAGATCTTGATGATTTGTGATTGATCAGTTTGCTAAATGATGTACTTAAAAACTTTAATCACATTAAGTGATAACACCTTTCTATTTATAAATTATCATTATTATTATTATAGTTATTTTCAATATCTGAAACCTTTTGATCAGCTTGACCATATTACGCAACATCACTTTATGTTTTATTGTCTTCCCACTTGAATAAAAATTTGATTATCGGTTGATAATTTTGTAAAACTTTTCTGTTTCACTAAAGAATTACTATACATGAAAGGTTATCTTGATCAGTTAGTTAGCTGTTTTATAAAACTCTGTGGATATTTACTTGTTATATTGATCTCATTGGACTAACTCAAATGATCATTTTAATGATAACAACTTTTACACATTGAAATTATCAATGAATCGGATGGTAATTTGGTCCCGGTACTCTTGGGACTCTTCAACAGTGCGCGTTGACTACTCCTGCTATTCACTGGATTCGGATCTAAGACCGTCGGACTAGCGCGTGAACGCTTAATCTCCACAACACGTCCGACGGCGCTAATGTCTAACTCTAATCAACCTAACTATTTTGTTCAACCTCACTCATTCTCTTCGGTAGTTACTGCTTACACTCGACAGGGTTGAACTCCACTGGTCACGTTTGAATAAGATCTAGGCAGTGATTTTCATGTGAACATTAAAAATCTCTAAGTTTTATTTTAAATTTTCATAATTGATAATAATAATAATAATAATAATAATAATAATAATAATAATAATAATGATCACAATGGATTTAATCGAAACTGTATGTTTATTACAATATGAAATACAATACAGTACATGTCAAGGTCAGTAGCGACCAATCGAGATCGAGGTCAACAGAACAAGCATAACTTCTATCAGAAGTTTGTGCTGTCGATGTCATTCAGAACAAAAACTGAAAGCTCCACAACCGAAACATCCAGCTAAGAGAATGAAACTTCATCAGAATATATCACCAGGACTTTCTTTTCAATTTATGTTTCGGATTGTGCTATTTTACGCCTTGTGGAGTGATAACTCGTTAAATTTTCACATGCGTACCTGAGTAGATCATGCCATTATTAATGGACGTAATTGACGTATTAAAACATACAAATAAAAAGGGGTAACATTTTGAAAACTTTTACTGGCATACTTACTTACTTACTCACGATTGTCACCCACAATGGAGCGTAGGCCACTGACCAGTGTTCTCCAACCTACACTGTCCTAGGGCTTTTTGCCAGTTCTATGCAACTATTATTCATTATTCTCACATCTTTCTCTATTTCTCGGCGTAATGTGTATTTTTGGTCTTCCTCTTTTCCTTTAGCCTTGAGGATTCCAAGTGAGTGCTTGTCTTGTGATCCAGTTAGGTGCTTTCCTCAATATGTGTCCCACCCGCTTCGAGCGCTTCTTCCTGATTTCCGTCACTACACATACGTCACTACACATCTTACTTACTTACTTACTTACTTACGCCTGTTACCCCCCAATGGAGCATAGGCCGCCCACCAGTTTTCTCCAACCAACTCTGTCCTGGACTTCCCTCTCCAGTTCTGTCCAATGTTTGTTCATTCCTCTCATATCTTTCTCTATTTCTCGGCGTAGTGTGTTCCTTGGCCTTTCTCTTTTCCTTTTGCATTGAGGGTTCCATGTGAGGGCTTGTCTCGTGTAGCAGTTAGGTGCTTTCCGCAATGTGTGTCCTATCCACTTCCACCACTTCTTCCTGATTTCATCCTCCATTGGAATTTTGTTTGTTCTCTCTCACAGTTCGTTGTTGCTGATGGTGTCTGGCCAACGAATACGAAGGATTTTGCGCAGACAACTATTAATAAATACTTGTATCCTCTGGATGATGCCTTTCGTAGTTCTCCGGGTTTCCGCTCCATACAGTGGAACTGTCTTGACATTCGTATTGAAAATCCTGATTTTGATTTTGGTTGAAAGTTGTTTGGAGTTGCAGATATTTTTCAACTGTAGAAATGCAGCCGTTGTTTTGCCAATCCGTGCCCTCACATCTGCATCGGATCCACCTTGATTGTCGATGATGCTGCCCAGATATGTGAAGGTGTTAACGTCCTCCGAAGCATCTCCCGTCAATTGTGATTTGGTTTGTGCATGTTGTGTTGCATCGGAGAATCTTGCTTTTCCTTTTATGTTTGTTGAGACCTGCTGCTGAGGCTGCTGCTACACTGGTTGTCTTCGCTTGCATTTGTTGTTGCATGTGTTATAGATGGGCCAGAAACATCTACGAAGTCCAGATCGTCCAGCTGCATGCTGGTTGTCCACTGTATCCTGTGTTTCCCTCCAGATATTGACATATTCATAAACCATTCGATCACCAGGAGAAAGAAAAAGGGTAAGAGTAAACAATCTTGCCTGATACCTAAAAACGTTTACTGTTAGAAAAATAGGTAGCCCAGATATCCAAACAGACCGCTAATAGAATTATGTAATTCTCTATCTCACCTACCAATCCATATATTCCTTTTAGGAATATTAATTAACAGACTGCATAATCTATTTTCTATTTCCATACTCTCTTCTAGAATATTCATATATATATAAATTCAACTCATAAATAAGTGAACATTTGAACAATTTTAATTCTCTTCCATAATCTGTTAGTTTTAGTTAATCTTCATACTTTAACACAGATTATTCTTGTTTGTTCTAATATAAATTATATACCAGTTGTGTTTGTTGTAATAACCATTGAGATCATGAATCAATCGGGTGGATCTTGGATGCACCCTGCTAATGAGTCTCATATCAGGAAGAAACGGACGTCTTCCAGTGCTTCCAGGTTTTATAATGGTGGTCTAACATTGATCGATTCATGATTTTAATGGAAAATAACAATCATAATTATGGATTTTTATATGAAACTGTTAAACTAATTGTAGACAAATGTAGATCGTTTCGAGTAATCTATCTATCGTATACCTCCGTCATCATTTCCCAACAGAGTTCAATCCTGTCTCCTACATGTACAACAGAAGCCATAGGAATTCGTGTACATTCAACCTCAGTTTCAGTGTGTTCAGACGAAATTCATGACATCCTTATCTCATTTCCGTGGCTGGTGGATATGACTTTTGTTATTATTAGCATGATTAATGTCACATCGTGTATTTGTCGGTGAATTTTCGTCACCTCTTTCCGTTTATTGTTACACACTTCTTATTACGTAACGGTTTCAATGTTTTGTAATGATTAGATTAAGTCTATTTATTCATATCTGACCTACTATTATTGTTAGCGTATTTTATAATTTTCTTACTACTAACAATAGTACACCTCTGTCTTCCTACGATCAACTTGTACTTTTGGTGTAGTGACGTAATAAGTTATTTCATTTCATTGTGATTATTGACTCATAAATTGCCTTGATCAATTTAACATTTCCATCATAAATATTCATGTATATTAGAGAGAGTAAAGCAGCCTGATGATGATCTAATTGAAAACAACACTGTTGTTTGCTTATTATCTGTGTTGTTCTAGATATGTATGTCGATATACAATGGATGTGTTGAATAGTTTTGAAATAAGATTGAGAAACAATTGCCTGACTTAATTTTACTGACCTAAAACAGTATCATTAGAACCAAACAAATATCAGAATACAACTGTTTTACTTACTTACTTACTTACTTGCTTACTTACCCTCAGTGAAGCATAAGCCACCGACTACCATTCTCCAACTTACACTGTCCTCGGCCGTTTTTTCTCCAGTTTTATCCAACTGCTGAGCATTCTGTTCATGTCAATCTCCAATTCTCAGCTTAATGTGTTCGTTAGTCTACCTCTTTTCCTCTGGACTTCAGGATACTCAGTGTGGGCTTGCCTATTGACACATCTGGATGATTTCCTCAATGTTGTATCCTGTGCACTTCCAACGCTTCTTCTTGATTTCTTCCTCTGTTAGAATCTAGTTTGTTCAGTGTCATCGTGTCTGATTAAAAGACAGAGTAATTGGTTAATAATAATAATAATAATTTTCTTTACTTTAATCATTATTTAATGTTTGGCAATGATTATTTTAAGTCTATTTATTTACGAGGTTTGACCTACTATTGATAGAAACTTTTGTAATCGTATTTTATTATTCTTACCACTACTAACAGTAGTACACCTCTGTCTTCCTACTATCAACTTGTACTTTTTCCCCTATTATGCGTGTAGTGACTGACCTGGCTCTTCTATCGCACACGCAACAACAAATGCAAGAGAAGACGACCAGTGTAACAGCAGCCTCAACAGCAGCAGTAGGTCTCAACATACATAAAGCAAAAAGCAAAATTCTCCAATGCAACACAACATGCACCAACCAAATCACTCTTGATGGAGATGCTTTGGAGGATATTAACACCTTTACATATCTGGGCAGCATCATCGACGAGAAAGGTGGATCTGATAGCAGATGTGAGTGAGGCGGATTGGCAAAGCAAGGGCTGCATTTCTACAATTGAAAAATATCTGGAACTCCAAACAACTGTCAACCAAAACCAAAATCAGGATTTTCAATACGAATGTCAAGACGCAGAAACTTGGATAACTAACAAAGCCATCATCCAGAAGATACAAGTATTCATTAACAGTTGCCTACGCAAAATACTTCGGATTCGTTGGCCAGACACCATCAGAAACAACCTACTGTGGAAGAGGACAAATCAGATTCGAGTGGAGTAAGAAGTGGTGAAAGTGGATAGGACACACACTACGAAAAGCACCTAACTGCGTCACAAGACAAGCCCTCACATGGAACCCTCAAGGCAAAAGGAAAAGAGGAAGGCCAAGGAACACATTACGCCGAGAAATAGAGAAAGATATGAGAAGAACGAATAAAAATTGGGTGGAACTAGAAAGGGAAGTCCAGGACAGAGTTGGTTGGAGAAAACTGGTGGTCGGCCTATGCTCCATTGGGGGTAACAGGCGTAAGTAAGTAAGTAAGTAAGGTGTGTAGTGACGTATTCTCTATTTCATTTCATTTTTGATCATTGACTCTAACTGCCTGGATTGATTTAACATTTTCATATAGAAATATATTCATGTATATTAGAGAGAATAAAGCAGCCTGATGATGATCTAATCGAAAACAACACTGTTGTTCGCTTTTTATCTGTGTTGTTCTAATTTTCTGTTATGAGATTGGATATTATAATTTCTTCATTTAATTCAAAACTGAATTTGAAACACACAAAATAATAATTAGAACAACACATATAAGCGAACAATATTGTTTTCGATTAGATCGTCATCAGGCTGCTTTACTCTAATCAACATGAATATTTACATATGAAAATGGTAAACCAATCAAGGCAATTTGAGTGATAATCACAATGAAATGAAAAAGGCAAAAGTACAAGTGGATAGTAGGAAGGTAGGTGAACCGATAGTAGTAGGAAAATTTATAAAATATGATAACTAAAGTAGGTCAAGGGTGGATGGATAGAATTCAAATACACATTTTTGAAACCATGAATCGATCAATGTTAGACCACCATTAGAAACCTGGAAGCACTGAAACACGGCCGTTTCGTCCTAGTATGGGACTCCTCAGCAGTGCACATCCACGACTCCTGCACCCCGCAGCAATCGAACCTAGGACCTCCGGTATTGTAGGCGAACGCCCTAACCGATAGACCACTGGGCCGGTATCTAACGGTGTTAATGTCTAACTTGATCATATTCACGGAGTTGCGCAACCTCATACACAGTCTTCGGTAGTTACTGTCTACACCCGAACAGGTTGAACTTCACTGGTCACGTCTTCCCACTAGAACTCGGAGAAGATTCCTCACGAAGCTAGTTAAAATGTGTAAACCATGCTGGGTCAGTCAAAAACAATACGCAGTTCTATCTTAGCACACCTGGTAGATAGTGGTCACATTGTAGATAAATCTAGATCTTTTCGGGTGATCTATCGTATACCTCCATCATTTCCCAACGGAGTTCGATCCCGTCTCCTACACATTGCAGAAGTCATAGGAATACGCACATTCAACCCTAATTTATGTGTTCAGAAGAAATTCGTGACACCCCTATCTCTTCCGTGGCCGGATATGACGTAACTAACGATCGACATTATATATATTTTATTTATTTTAATTTTATTATTTTTACACATCTGCTTATTACGTAATGTTTTTGATGTTTTTTGTTGATTATTTGAATTCTATTCATCCACCCTTGACCTACTTTAGTTATCATATTTTATAAATTTTCCTACTACTATCGGTTCACCTCTCTTCCTACTATCCACTTGTACTTTTGCCTTTTTCATTGTGATTATCACTCAAATTGCCTTGATTGGTTTAACATTTTCATATGTAAATATTCATGTATATTAGAGTAAAGCAGCCTGATGACAATCTAATCGAAAACAATATTGTTCGCTTATATGTGTTGTTCTAATTTTCACAATGGGAATCTTTAATACTCTTAAGAAAATAATTTTCAGCCTTTCTTCTTACAATAAAAAAAACAACACATGATTATAGTATTCGCCACACTTAGAATAGATAGAAATACATATGCTCAGGCAATCGAATTTACTACCTACATTCCTTAATCAAATCAACCCCAAACAAGAATAGGAAACCAATCCATAAATGGCTTCATTCTGATTAGCCAATTAATTATGTTATCAAATTCAATCAATAAGAAGACATCCGACAGTTTTCAATGATTTCAACTAACTCACTTACATCTTATTTAATAATAAATAGACTTAGCCGACTGATGATGATGATGGCAAGACGGACTACTATCGAACTATTGGACTGATTCTCACCCACTGATTGGTTTAGGAATTTTAGCCAACCGAATTTATTTATTGACTGAGTGATTTTTTTTCACTCTCTCTCTAACAATCAGCCATACCATATCACATGATATATATGTATGTTATATACTGAGATCATTTAATTTAAATAGTTGTTTTAACTTACGCCTACTACCCCTAACGAAGTGTGGTGCGCGCTACTTATAAGTAATATATGACGCAAGTAAAAACGTAATGTCTGGCAGCAGATGATGGGGGAAGATCAAGAAAGGAAGAGTGGGAACACAATGGGATTTGTATAAAATGCATGAACAGTGAAATGTCAGACAATGGATTGATGTTTTGCAACAGGAACAGTCCAGTTCGATATGATGGATTGATATTTTGCAAATTAACGATTTACGATATGGTTTTCCTATTTTACCAATCAACTCTGTAATTTGAGATAAATACAATTCGGTTGCCCTCACCTGTGTTCTCCTTCACTACAGAAGCATAGACAGCCGACTGGCATTCTTCAACCAGCTCTGTCTGTTGTTCTGGGCTTTCCTTCCCAGTTCTATCCAATTGTTGGTTATTCTTCTCATGTCTGTCTCCAATTCTCGGCACAGAGTATTCCTTGATTAACCTGTTTTCTTTTTGTCTTGAGCGTTGTAATTTAACGACTTAACTCGTGTTCCAGTTAGGTGATTATCACAATACTTGTCTTACTCATTCATCTTCAGTGATTTTTACTAATTTGTTCCCCAACTAGAGAAATCTGATTTGTTCTTTTTCACATAGTCGAATGTTGCTAATGATATCTAGTCAATGGATCCGAAGTATTTTGTGTAGACCCGTTGTTAATAAAAACCTGTATCTTTTGGATGAGAGGAATGCGTAGTTCTTCAATTGATAATTCGTAATAAATCTATCATTGAACAAAAGATAACAATATATTATTGAACATAGAATTCACAGTAGCTAACTAGTTTTCTGATTAAAACAATCGGTGTATACTAGTTATTATTTGTTGAGGACGTTAGATGCCCAGAACTCACTTGAAAAAAGGTCCTAATTTGGGATATTTTATGTATTCGCGCATAAGTTGCTTCTTTGATCTTATGTTCCACACTCGGAAATCCCTGACTTTCATTGGTTGATGTATTATTTTGTGGCTCATGTATAAATAAACTCGATTTGTGTGCTTGTTGACCTCGTCTTTTCTGGGTGCTTGTAGAATATACTTCCTAGGCCTTATCAAGACTTCTTGATAATAGTTAGCTTGGCCAGGGACAAACGTATTAGAATGGCCTATCATATCACGGAGTCATTGCTGTTCGCTCCCTTCTGCCGAGTAACGTGAACTCGTAATAGTTTTACGCATATCAATTGACGAGCATATCATCATTAATTATGAGAGGAATTCTTATATTTCCTTTTTGTGGCAGTGTTGTTCACGTATTATCACTGAGTCATTAACGTTCGAATTGTTTGCCATAACCAGTTAATATAATAGATATGTTCGCCGATAGTATCATGAGTGAACAGTGATGAAGATTCTCATACGACAGAGAAACAGCTAGTTATACAATTCTTTCTTTTCTAAAAATCAGCTAAATTAAACTCAAACTCTGAATTTCTACCTGCTTCGGATTACTTCAAACTATATTTATCTTAGAATTTGAACATGAGATAAAAGGCGCCATGTAGGAGAAGAATTGTTTACTACAAGGAGGATGATTTATCTACAGAAAAATGAGTATAATTACAGACTTACACATGACTTCTGGCTTCCGGAAGTTTCACGAACTATGCTTAGTATAGTAACAGTTTGTCAAAAATATCCAATCAGAATCGTGGTACATGATGGTTCATTTTGCATTACAGGGTTGTGAAGATTGTTAAGTTAAACATTTTGAAACCATCAATCGATCAATGTTAGACCACCATTAGCAGAAACCTGGGAGCATTGAAAGACGGAGGATTCGAACCCACTTCCTTCGGCCTCATGGTGGTCTATCATTGATCAATTCACGATTTCAAATGTGTAACTTAACAATCTTGACAACCCAGTAATGAAAGAATCTTGAAAACTGCAGGAAGTCATTTACAATTTAAGTAGTTCAATGAATCAAAGTGACAACTAACATGAAACTAAGGTCGTTAAGATTTTACTTTGCTGACCATGCTTAAAAATCTTTACAATCAATATAAGTTTCAACCTTGTTTACGTACAACACTATCCTCAGTGTATACAATGAAATTTTTGAAGAAAACCTTGATATTGTTAAGAAAAATATATATGAACCATAGGCGTTAAACAGCTGAATCTAAGGAAAATGGTGACTTATCAGTACTGCGTATCCATGACTCCTGTTTGCAGGAATCGAACGCAGGACCTTCGGTCTTGCACGAGAACGCTTAACCTTTAGACGATTGTTGATAAACTCGTTGGTTGAACGAAACGGCTATCAAGTGCCTCCAGGTTTAACCCTATAGTGAAAAATTATACACATATAACTTAGTATATTTCAATTAGCATACACCACATTTCGTGCATACAACACCGATTTTAGTTAGCATAGTCACTGAGACTATGGATAAATGAGTCACTTGTTGTTGGTTGGTTGATTGGTTGAATAACAAAATTGTTACACATCAAAGTAATTGCACCTTCATACACATACATACATTCTATCTATTTCAATGTGTAGATTATATGAAAAAGTACTTTATCTGACACACACACACACACTGATACTACTCACACACACACACATCTACATTCAAAAAAATAAATAACTGAGTTCTAACTACAAATAAAAAGTGTGCATTCAAGATTTTACAAAAGTACATTCTTGTACATCACGAAAAAGTAATTAGCTTTAAGAAAAAACTTTTTTTTCTAAAAACTTAGTTCTAATAGCCTAATTTGAATATTGATCGAAATGAACGTATATCATCAATATGCATGTATACATATCTATATATCTGTATATGTGTACATAAATCAGAGTAGAAAAATAAATCTTTTTAAGCAAAAAAAAACAACAGAACAATGATAACTGCATTGCGGGGTTGTTGTGAAGATTGTTAAGTTTTATTTGTAACCATGAATCGATCAACGTTAGACCACTATTAGAAACCTGGAAGCACTGGACGGTCGTTTGTCCTGGTATGTGAATCATCAGCAGTGCGCATCCACGACTCCTGCACCCCGCAGGATTCGAACCCAGGACCTTCGGTATTGTGCGCTAACGCCCTAATCGTTAGACCACTCAGCCGGTATCTAACGGTGTTAATGTCTAACTTGATCAAATTCACGGAGTTGCGCAACCACATACCCTGTATACATCAAAACAGGTTTGAACTTCACTGATGAGTCCCATACCAGGACGAAACGGCCGTCCAGTGCTTCCAGGTTTCTAATGGTGGTCTAACAATGATAACTGCTTTGTTTATGATTGATATCATCTAAACTCATGGGTTCAGGTAAAATCATGAAGTGTCTAACTTGCATGAACAATTTTAATTATAGTTAATGAATTCTCGCTTTGTTGGGATGATTAGGGTTGTGTCGGATCGGTGTTTTTCCTTTTTGGGTTAAATAAATATCGATTGGATGGTTTTGATACTACATTTTTGAAAAGATTGGCTAGTTTCATTGAAATCGTGAATCAACATCCATGTTAGACCATTTATTAACAGCCTAGAATTATTGGAAGCTCGATTCGTCCAAGCTGGTGGAGTCTTCTCACTCGGTGTGATTCCAATCTTGTCAGTGCTTTTTGTACTTGTCCGGATAGCATCAGTGCAACTTCTTGTGAATGTGAGACATTTTCTTCTTCATGGAGAGAGTAAGATAGTATCTCTCCAAAATATATTCAGTTTTGTCTAACATGTTTCAACACTGTCTCACTGATTGTGTGTATCACACTAGGTTGTATCGTTTTATTGCCCTAGCAACAAGAATGGTTTTCCTGGTTACCTACAATGTTCGAACATTCCAGTTAAGTAAGTTAGTTAATGCTTGCTGTTGTTGTGAAAGGTGGCATCATCGTCCTAGTGATTTCCGAAGAAGTTCGGCTTTCATCATGAGGCGTGTCAACTCTTCTAAATTAAAAACTTCCAACTATTTTTATCGGGGAGTGTCGCTAACTCAGTGTCCGACCCTCTACTCTCTAACCATGCTTACAACCAACACTGACTCTAGAAGGGTTACAGGTGGAGTTGAACATTATTACAGGATATATGTATTCGAATATTGTTTCAGATTTTAACAACTGGAAATCTGAAATATTAAAGTCTAAACTAATAATAATAATAATATTGAAATCATGAATCAGTTATCGTTGGACCATCATTAGAAGTATGGAATCACTGGACAACCGTTTCGTGGGTATCTACGATTCCTGTCACTCGCAAGATTCGAACCTAGGATTTCGATCTTGCGCGCAAACTCCTAACCTATGAACGATTGAGCCGGCCAGCATCCTACGGTATTATTGTCTAATTGTGATTAATCTAAGGAATTTTGTGCAGTCTATGTTTAGCGAACTCAACTTACCGATTAATTCCGTTATTGTCACATCTACATGGGTTATTCTGTCTTGTAGACAGACAGATCAATTAATTTGTTCTGCTCAAATCATTATTCACAGAACTTCAATCCTTATCATCAATCATTCGCATATATAACCTTGACTGTTTTTTTTTTATTTGAGCATCATAGGTGTGTATCGCTTACTCTACACATCACATGCCTTAAACTCAATAATAGTCTGTTATAGACACTTTAATTAATCAAAATTCGCTCACTTGCTTTGTCTGCTACGCCTCCATCTGTCCGAGTGAACAAATGCTTGAAATAAATCCTCTTTTTCCTTAGAGAGTATGTAGAATAAAACAAAAAATTCATATTCATGACATGTTGATTCGTCCAGTGAAATGGAAATCAAATCACAAGTTTTTTTAGAAAGCCTTCAGAATTGACCTTGAGCAGAAATTTTAACCAATCGAAAAACAGTAAAAACAAGTATTTGTATTAAAGGATTTTATTCAAGGATTGCCTTATTACATAATTATTCTCAGATTTAATACAATACCTAACACTAATTCTAATCATCACGAACATTTCAGTGTGAAATATCACACTATCCAGTATTTCACTAAACTAATAGATGATATACGGAACTGAAATCTAGAATATATTAGGTTTTTGTACGAAGTTCAAAAGTCACGTATACTGAGCAGTAGAGATATTTCTGTCTATTTTCAAAACACTTTCTAAACGTTAGTGAATAGATGAATTGTGGCTGCCAACAGTATCGAGAATGCGCGTATTGTCTTGTTTGGGACTTGCCAGCTGGTTGTACCTCATCAATAGGCTGGAATTCGTAAGGATCGATCGTGTGCTGGCCAAATTGCAACATTACGGATCATTGTGGAACAACTCTACATCAACTTCATCGACTACAAGAAAGCATTTGATAACGTGAACAGGAATACACTATGGCGTCCCTGAGAAGATAGTCAACATCATATGGAATTCTTATGATGGATTCAACTGCCAAATCGTACACGGAGGACAGCTGATAGAATCACTCGAGGTGAAGACCGGTGTCAGGCAAGGTTGCTTACTCTCACTCTCGTTCTCCCAGTGATAGACTGGATTATAAAGACGTTGACATCTGGAGGGAAGCACGGTATCAACTGGACAGTTAGGACGCAGCTGGACGATCTAGACTTCGCAGATGACCTGGATCTTCTATCGCACACGCAACAACAAATGCAAGGGAAGACGACCAGTGTAGCAGCAGTCTCAGTAACAGAATTAGGTCTCAATATGCGTTAATCAAATCACTCTTGATGGATATACTTTGGAGGACATAAAAACCATTACTTATTTGGGCAGTAACATTGACAATCAAGGTGGATCCGACACAGATGTAAAGGCATGGATCGCCAAAGCAAGAGCTGCATTTCTACAGTTGAAAAATATCTGGAACTCCAAACAACTTTCAAACAAAACCAAAATCAGGATTTTCAATACAAATGTGAAAACAGTTCTCCTGTATGGAGCGGAAACTTGGAGAACTACCAAAGTCATCATCTAGAAGATACAAGTGTTATTTAACAATTTTCTACGCAAAAAATCCTTCCCATCTGTTGGTCAGACACTATCACCAATAACCTAATATGGGAGAGTACAAACCAGATTCCAGTGGAAGAAGAAATTAGGAAGAAGCGGTGGAAGTGGATAGGACACACACTGCCGAAAGCATCTATCTGCGTCATTAGACAAGCCTTGATTTGGAATCCTCCAAGTCAAAGGAGAAAATCAAGGCCAGCGAACACATTACTCCGAGAAATGGAGACGGACATGAGAAGAATGAATGAAAATTGGACAAAAATGGAAAGTGAAGCTCATAACACAATAGGCTGAAGAATAGTGGTCGGTGGGTGTCGACACACGTAAGTAAGTAAACTAAGTAAGCTGGGTGTCCTGGCGGCATCTCAGAGTTGATACTCACTCAGTAGCTAACACATTGGCGTTGCAACCAAACGATACTAGGTTCAAAGGGACGTAATGAACAATAACCACTGAATTGCAAGTACAACATCCAGTCTAATAGGTTAAAAGCATGTCGTATATATTCATTTCGCTGCTAATTATATTCCATTCCGGATAAACTGTAGTGAAGGAGAACACAGGTGAGGGCAACCGAATTGTATTTATCTCAAATTACAGAGTTACTCAGTAAAATTGGAAAACCATATCGTAAATCGTTCATTTGCAAAATATCAATCCATCATATCGAACTGGACTGTTCCTGTTGCAAAACATCAATCCATTGTCACTATTCATTGTGTTCTAACTCTTCGTTTCTTGATCTTCCCCCATCTTCTGCTACCAGACATTACGTTTACACTCACGTCATATACTACTTATAAGTAGCTCGTTCCACAGCACCACAAAAACTAATTTATCATCAATTCTCTCGTGAAGTACTTTTTGATTTTTTTTGTTGTTGATAACTCCCGATTATTGATTGTTTTTTGTTTGAAATCAGTTTGAAAATCATGTGATTGTTTGAAGAACAAACAGCTCACAACCGTTCCTTTAATTATTATTATTATTATTATTATTATTATTATTATTATTATGAATTTATTACTCATAATAATAATTAAATAAAAAAGAAAACTAGAAACTCACGTGATGCATACACACATAACATGCATACAAAGTGCAAGGTCACAAGGGGTATTCAAATCCAAGAAAAAATCATAATGATGCCCATAATTAGGAATTCTATTACTTTTTATTTTTCTGCTTCAAATATATAATTCAATCATAAGTCAATTAATTCATTGAAAAGAAAATTTACTGATAATTTTAATTGTAATTTATTTTAAAATATTTATAAGTATAAGAAGTATTTTTTTTTGATAAAAAAAAGTGACAGAAACTAATTTAATTACACATTTTTTGAAACCATGAATCGATCAATGTTAGACCACCATTAGAAACCTGAAAGCACTGAAACACGGCCGTTTCGTCCTGGTATGGAACTCCTCAGCAGTGCGCATCCACGACTCCTGCATCCCGCAGGATTCGAACCCAGGACCTTCGGAATTGTGCGCGAACGCCAAAAATGTGTAACTTAACAATCTTCACAACTCCCTGATGCGATACCGCCTCAGTGGTCTAACGGTTAGGGCGTTCGCGCACAATACCGAAGGTCCTGGGTTCGAGTCCTGCGGGATGCAGGAGTCGTGGATGCGCACTGCTGAGGAGTCCCGTACCAGGACGAAACGGCCGTCTTTCAGTGCTTTCAGGTTTCTAATGGTGGTCTAACATTGATCGATTCATGGTTTCAAAAATGTGTAACTTACCAATCTTCACAACCCCTGTAAACTAATTTAATTCACTGATAAAATCATTTCACAAGGTTGCGATAAAACACATTTTTTCAATTTGGAAATGACAGAGAAGACTGTCAAACTGGACTACTAACATTATCGGTCAACTCTTAATTGATTTAAATTTTCGTTGAAAAATAGAATTAAAATCACGAGTTACGAGTTAAGGAATTCCCTCCTTCCGTTTCATTGAAAATTCAATGGTAAAATCGATAATCAGCTGACAAATAATTCGTTCTAAGCTTGTGAATTCTTTTCAGGGATTTATTTCGTTAATTCTTGGTTTTTTTTAGAAGGCAAACCAAATGAGGACATGTCAGAGGGGAATTTACTTAATTACTTACTTACTTACTTACTTACTTACTTACTTACTTACTTACTTACTTACTTACTTACTTACTTCGCCACTTACTTACTTACTTACTTACTTACTTACTTACTTACTTCGCCACTTACTTACTTACTTACTTACTTACTTACTTACTTCGCCACTTACTTACTTACTTACTTACTTCGCCACTTACTTACTTACTTCGCCACTTACTTACTTACTTACTTACTTACTTACTTACTTACTTACTTACTTACTTACTTACTTACTTACTTACTTACTTACTTCGCCACTTACTTACTTACTTACTTAGCTACTTACTTACTTACTTACTTACTTACTTACTTACTTACTTACTTACTTACTTACTTACTTACTTACTTACTTACTTACTTACTTCGCACTTACTTACTTACTTACTTCGCCACTTACTTACTTACTTACTTACTTACTTACTTACTTACTTACTTCGCCACTTACTTACTTACTTACTTACTTACTTACTTACTTACTTACTTACTTACTTACTTACTTACTTACTTACTTACTTACTTCGCCACTTACTTACTTACTTACTTACTTACTTACTTACTTACTTACTTACTTACTTACTTACTTACTTACTTACTTACTTACTTACTTACTTACTTACTTACTTACTTCGCCACTTACTTACTTACTTACTTACCTATTTACTTACTTACTTACTTACTTACTTACTTACTTACTTACCTACTTACTTACTTACTTCGCCACTTACTTACTTACTTACTTCGCCACTTACTTACTTACTTACTTACTTACTTACTTACTTACTTACTTCGCCACTTACTTACTTACTTACTTACTTACTTACTTACTTACTTACTTACTTACTTACTTACTTACTTACTTACTTACTTACTTACTTACTTACTTACTTACTTACTTACTTACTTACTTACTTACTTACTTACTTACTTCGCCACTTACTTACTTACTTACTTACTTATGCACTTACTTACGCCTATTACCCCTCAGTCGATCATAGGCCTCGTATCTGCATTCTCCAACCTACTTTGTCCTGTGGCTTTCTTCCTAATTTTATACAATTGCCATTTTTCTTGTTATATCTGCTTCCGATTCTCGGAGTAATGTGTTCTTTAGCCTGTCTCTTTTACTTTCTACTTGAGGGTTCTAAGTTAAAACTTGCCTAACGCCGTAATTGGGTGATTTCTGAAATGTGTGTCCCATACATCTGCAGCGATTTTTTTGCTCAGCTAAAATCTAGTTTGTTCTTTCTCATAGTTGGTTGTTACTGGCGATATCTTGCCATTAGATTAGGAGTATCTTCAGTAGACAACTGTTAATAAACTACAAATCATATAGAAATTTTATTCTTAACCCTAAATATTTTTGATTAATATTGAATAAATTATACGATAGATAAAAATATTTAGGGTCAGCGTTTCTAAACTTCAAAATAATCTGCAACTCAAAACATCTATCAGCCAACACCAATGTCACAATTTTCATTACAATTGTCAAGATACAGTTCTACTGTATAGGGCGGAAAGTTGGAGAACTATTAGGACCATCGTCCACAAGATACAAGTGTTCTTCAACAGTTGTCTACGCAAGATACTGGTGATCCGTTAGTCAAACACTATTACTAACAACCTACTGTGAGAGACAACAAACCAGATTTCACAAGCTGAGGAGGAAATCAGGATGAAATGCTGGAAATAGACAAGACACACATTGTGGAAAGCACCCAAATGCGTCAAAAAAACAGGCCACCGTTTGGAATCCTGAAGACCAGCGGAACAGATTACGCAAAGAAATGGAGATAGACATGAGAAGAATGAACAACAATTTGACAGAACTAGAAAGAAAGTTGGTAGATAGTGTATGTTGGAGAGTGTTGGTCGGCGGCCTATGCTCCGTTAGGAGTAACAGGCTTACATAAGTCAGTAAGTAATAAATCAAACTTTTACATCACTTACATTCGCGCATTAACTATAAACAAGCTTAATTTCTTCAAATTCATTCCAAACTTACAGAAACATAATCAATAAATGATACTTTCACTGAAATCATTTCTGAAATCGACTCAATAGACAAAATAGAGATGAACTTTACTTCATTTGATTATAACCTATTTACTGAATATAGATTTTTATACTTGAGTGAGATTAATTTTTTGAATAGAAAAATAATAAGTTTTCAACTTCTAATTAATTATTTCACATTCCTTTTAATCAAATCAATCTACTAGTCAGTTAAAAAGTAGATCTTAATACGTGTATGAACATTACAGTTGAAGTTGGCACAGAGCACATTAACACACAGAGAACTGGATGAAATTACCAATTCAAATCACATAATGAGTAGGGGGGATAGTACTTTGGATTACGGGGTTGTAAAGATTGTTAGGGTACTCATTACAACCGTGAATCGATCAATATTGGACCACCATTAAAAACTTGGAAGCACTGAAAGACGGCCGTTTCGTCTTGGTATGGGACTCATCAGTAGCAGTGCGTATCCATAACTCCTTCACCTAACAGGCTCAGTGGTCCAAAGATTAGGCGTTCGCGCGTGACAGACCGAAGGTCCTAAGTTCGAATCCTACGAGATGCAGGAGTCGTGGATGCACACTGCCGATAATTCCCATACCAGGACGAAAAAGGCCATCCAGTGCTCCCAGTTCTTTCCTAAACTAATATTCACCATTGTATACAAATATTAATCGAAATTACTCATAACATTTACACTAGTCTATGATGAGACATGTGAACACTTTTAATTGTGTCGATTTTTTTTTAAATTTACAAAAACCGCGCGCACAATCAATTTAAACAACTGTTCAGTAGTAATCGAAATAACAATACAAATATTTTTTAACATAGTGTGAATGTTGTTGAATGGAATGAAAGAAATACAATCTCATTAACATGTTGATTTTTTTTTGTGATTGTTTAAATTTCGTTTTACAACGGATTGAACAAACACCGAATCATGGTGTGTGTGTGTGTGTATTTTAGTTTTAGTTCAGTGTTTTTTTGTAGGTCAATCAAAATCGAAAACTTAATAAATATAAACGGGGTTGATTTTTTCAATGATTGTTGGTTCAAAAATTTTTTAGAAATATAAATGAAAATATTTATTTATTTATTCGTTAACTGATTAGTAGTAATATGATTATTATTATTATTATTATTATTATTATTATTATTATTATTATTATTATCTCATATGGCACACTCACACTGTACTGTTTATGCCGTTACATGTAAACATTTGTAGGTAGGTATGTAGGTAGGTAGGTAGGTAGGTATGTAGAGTGTGAGAGAGAGAGACAGAGAGACAGAGAAAAACTACATCTAATCGATAAATTCAAACTCAGTTCAATAGAAAAAAAATTTATGTTATGTGGGTGATTGTGAGTTTATTTATTGTTATGACTGTGAGGCAGCATTTTTGAAAATGTTCAATTTTTTCGAAATAATTAATTCGCGATAACTTGGTTAGTTAACAGAGTAGTATATCATGAAAAATGAAACCTGAATAGTATCGTATTATTAATATTATTATTACTATTATTATTATTACAAATTAAAATAAAATGGTACATCAGTTTGCATTGTAATGAAACAATTGAAAACATTGAACACAGTCAATATGGATTATATTTTATGTAGGAATCGTGAATCAGTCATTGTTAGACAGGCATAAGACACTTGGAAGTACTGGATGGCTGTTTTATGCTAGTATGAGACTCTTCAGCGATGCGTGACCATACGATTCTAATGTAAACCAATAATTTCTATGATGAAAAATCACAAAATATGCTCAATAGTGCGAAAATTCAACTCCGCCAGTAGAACCTTCGGGGCTATTGCTGGTCCCAAGCCCGGGTAAAGGAGGAGGGCTTGAACATGGGGTTGTCGACCCCATTCCGTCGAAATCTAAATTGCCAAAGAAACGCTAACCAGAAAAAATAACTCAAACCATTCTAACTCTGCCCTGGGAGTTGGAAGAAGAATTATGACGTCACGTGATGGAAGCCGAGTTCCCTCGGAAGTCACGAGGTCGATGCCTCTTCTGACAACCAGAGGAACCATTTTTTTAGGTACATGGAACGTTCGTACATTGTGGGAGACTGGAAGAATATCTCAAGTTGCGGCAGAAATGAGAAGATACAACCATGAGGTGCTCGGCATCAGTGAAACGCATTGGACACAGGTAGGACAACTGAGACTAGCTTCAGGGGAACCGCTGTTATACTCCGGTCATGAAGAGGAAAATGCTTCACATACACAAGGAGTTGCACTGATGCTGTCCAAACATGCACAAAAGGCACTGATAGGATGGGATCATTAAAGCATCCTTCAAAACAAAGAAAGAGGACATTACAATGAACGTCATTCAATGCTATGCACCTATCAATGACTACAATGACGACGTTAAAGATCAGTTCTACGTAAGGCTGCAGTCAATCGTCGAGAAATGTTGACCAAAGGATTTGACGATTCTCATGGGGGACCTGAATGCCAAGGTTGAAATGGACAACAGTGGATATGAAGACATCATGGGACGACATGGACTGGGAGAAAGGAACGAAAACGGTGAGAGATTTGCAAACCTATGTGCCTTCAACAAACTGGTCATCGGTGGCACAATATTCCCGCACAAACGCATACACAAAGCCACATGGATTTCACCTGACCACACTACTCAGAACCAAATTGACCATATCTGTATCAACAAAACGTTCAGAAGGACTATGTAGTATGTGTGAACCAAGAGAGGAGCTGATATAGCATCAGATCACCATTTGCTGGTCGCCAAAATGAAACTGAAACTAAAGAAGCACTGGACAACGGGACAGACAACATCGCACAAGTTTAATACGGCCTTTCTTCGGGATACTGTAAAGCTCAACGAATTCAGGATAGCCCTCACCAATAGGTTCCAGGCCTTTCAGGATCTACACAATGGGGAGGACGCAACATTGGAGAACAATTGGAAAGGGATGAAGGAAGCAATCACTTCAACATGTCACGAAGTTTTGGGTCACAAGAAGTACCATCACAAGGAATGCATTTCTGTTGATACTCTTGCAAAAATTGAAGAAAGGAGGGACAAGAAGACAGTAATCAGTGTCAGCCGAACAGGAGCAGAGAAAGTTACCGCACAAGCTGCATACACAGAAGCAAACAGGGAAGTGAAGAAGAGCATCAGAGCTGACAAACGAAAATATGTGGAAGATCTAGCAATGACGGCGGAAAAGGCTGCAAGAGAAGGAAACTTGAGACAATTGTACGAAACAACAAAGAAGCTCGCCGGGAACTATCGTAAACCAGAACGACCAGTGAAAAGCAAGGAAGGGAAAGTAATCAGCAACACTGAAGAACAGCGAAATAGGTGGGTAGAGCACTTTAAGGAACTCCTGAATCGACCAGCTCCACTGAACACACCCAACATCGAAGCAGCATCCACGGACCTCCCAATTAATATTGGCGCACCTACGATTGAGGAGATCAGTATGGCCATCAGACAAATCAAGATCGGCAAAGCAGCAGGACCAGACAACATTCCAGCAGAGGCAATGAAAGCAGATGTAGAAGCAACTGCAAATATATTTCACATCCTCTTCAAGAAGATTTGTGATGAGGAACAAGTACCATCAGACTGGAAACAAGGATACCTAATCAAAGTACCAAAGAAAGGCGATCTCAGCAGGTGTGAGAACCACAGAGGCATCACTCTTCTCTCCATACCAGGCAAAGTCTTCAACAGTGTATTGGTAAACAGAGTGGAGGACTGCGTAGACGCCTAACATCCAGATCAATAGGCTGGATTTTGCAAGAATCGATTGCGTACTGACTAAATTGCACACATTACGGATCGTTGTTGAGCAATCAATTGAATGGAACTCACCACTCTACATCAACTTCATCGACTACGAGAAAGCATTCGATAACGTGGATAAGAAAACACTGTGGAGGCTTCTTCGACACTACGGTGTGCCTGAGAAAATAGTCAACATCATACGGAATTCTTATGATGGATTCAACTGCAAAATCGTGCACGGAGGACAGCTAACCGACTCTTTCGAGGTGAAGACCGGTGTGAGGCAAGGTTGCTTACTCTCACCCTTTCTCTTTCTCCTGGTCATCGACTGGATTATGAAGACGTCAACATCTGGAGGGAAGCACGGTATCAACTGGACAGCTAGGACGCAGCTGGACGATCTGGACTTCGCAGATGACCTGGCTCTTCTATCACACACACAACAACAAATGCAAGAGAAGACGACCAGTGTAGCAGCAGCCTCTGCAGCAGTAGGTCTCAACATACATAAAGGGAAAAGCAAGATTCTACGATACAACACAATATGCGCCAACCAAATCACTCTTGATGGAGATGCCTTGGAGGACGTTAACACCTTTACATATCTTGGCAGCATCATCGACAATGAAGGTGGATCCGACGCAGATGTGAGGGCGCGGATTGGCAAAGCAAGGGCTGCATTTCTACAGTTGAAAAAGGAGCCGATTACGCCGAGATATAGAGAAAGATATGAGAGGAATGAACAAAAATTGGACAGAACTGGATAGGGAAGCAGAGGACAGAGTTGATTGGAGAAAACTGGTGGTCGGCCTATGCTCCATGGGTGGGGGGTAACAGGCGAAAGTAAGTAAGTAAGTGCGAAAATTCGAAGAATTCTAATGAGAAGATGTGACCAATGGAGTTCAACCATTTCGAGTGTAGACAGAAATTACCGAAGACAATAGGGTGAGGTTACAAGAAATCCTTAACTTGATCAAAGTTACACATTAACGTGGTTGGATGCCGGCTCAAAGATCCAGAGGTGGTTAAGAGTTCGTGTGCAAGACTAAAGGTCTAAATCAAATTGTCGCAATCAGGGATCGTGGATGTTCACTGATGAAGAGTCCCATACTAGAATGAAACGATCGGCCAGTAGTTCCAGGTTTCTAATGATGGTCTAACATTGATCGATTCATGATTTTAAATTTTTACAATTGACGGACATCTAGAACTCAAAACAACTGTTAAACAAAGCCAGAATCAGAATTTTCAATACGAACGTCGAGACGCTTATATTGTATGGAGCTGAAATTTCAACAAATGCTATAATCACCATCGAAGTTAAACAGTTATCTATCTACACAAGACTAGAGACTCTATGAGCAACAACCTTCCGTGGCTAAGAACAAGCAGTCGTCCTAATGGCAAAGGAAATTAGTAAAAAAAAGATAGCTGCATATATATAAGAAATACTTCAAGAAATCATAAAAATTGCGTTTCAAGACAAAACTTTCAAGGTAGGAAGACAAGAGACAAGCCAAATAAATCGTTTACGCTAGAGATTGAGAATATACATCAAAAATATAACTAGAACTCGCTAACAATCGGAAAAGGAGAGCTTAAAACAGAGGCGTAAGTAACGTAAGTAAGTAACCAGTACCCATGAATCAACTCTAAATACTTATTGGTCTACAACTCAATAGATTCTTTCTTTTTAACCTTCCTCTTAGTCGAGTAGTCTATGACCGGTCACCACAAAATACATTATATATCAAGCAGACATAGTTCATATATATAAGACACCAGATCACATTATAGCATAAAAATGAGAAAATTCATTCATACATGAGCGAGACAAAAGTAGCTGTAAGTAGAAGTTACTGTAACTAATAAACCACCAATACCTTAAGAATAATAAGTCAAACAAAAGTACTTCACGGAATATTCAAAAGATTGTAATAAAACGTATATATATATATATATATATATATATATATATATATATATACATATATATATATATATATATATATATATATATATATATATATATATTCACCTACATAGCTCTATTCAACGAATAACAACTTCATGGGGCGATTTCATCATTTACAACTTTCCCTACATTCTACATTCACACTGTACTAGATCTAGTGTTCAAGGGAACACTGGTTTCGACATCTTTAGTACTTGAAACACTCATTTTAGTCAGTGAATATTCACAACCTCATCAAATCATTCAATACACCTATCTAATACTGCCCATCTAACTTCAACAGTCTACCCTCAGTGATTCTGACATATATATAAAGTACTTGTGACTAAATACTGGTCTAGTTGTAATTCTCAATCATAAAGTAGAACAGAATTAGTTGATATGGAGTACATTCATTATTTAAATAACAGACAGATATTTGATATGACGTCTAGCTATCTAATACATGACACCTCTAGGATAAAAAAGAAACTATTTACTTGTTCACTATGCGTTGTAGAAATCTTATTATTAGTAAACATTTTCAAATATGATTTAATCATCGATAGACCACCATTAGAAACCTGGAAAAGAAATGAAAGACGGCCGTTTTGTTTTAGTATAGGACTCATCAAAACTGTGCGCACCCATGGTCCCTGCTACTCACAGAACTCAAACCTAGACCTTCGGTATCGTGAGTGAACGCTTAACTTCTGGACAACTGAGCCGGCCGGCAACTAACGGCGTTTATGTCTAACTCTGATCAGTCTAAACATATTGCTCACTCATTGTCGTCAGTAGTTGGTGTCCACACTCGGCATAGTTCAGCTCCACCGATTATGGCTTCTCACTGGAGCTCGGAGTGAATTCCTTATGAAACTAGTTACAGTGAGCGCATTTTATAATATTTTCATTATAGAATTATGGAGATCGTTGCTTTACATTGGAATCGCGATTTAATCAGTCGACCAGTTTTAGACATTAACAGCCTTGGAAGCTGATTAGCTCAGTAGTCTAAAGGATTAGAATTCACGCGCACGGGACCGAATGTCATGGGTTCGATTCCCCTGAAAGGGGATCGTGGTTGCACAGTGATGAATCACAGACTAGGATGAAACTTCTGTCCAATGCTTCCAGGTTTCCAATGGTGGTCTAAAGATGATTAAATCATGACTTCAATGTAAAACAACGATCTCCTTAATTCTGTAAAGTTAGGGGCGGCCAAATCAAAACATGGCAGAAATCCATGAAGTCATTGACGAGTGGACCTAGACATGTCGGTAATTGTCGACTACCTGGTTGGGGTCCGCGAGATGATAATAATCGATGGTTAGAGACCTTGAATGACATGGCTCAAAATCGTTCGCAGTGGCGCAGATGCATTTATTCTTTGTGTTCTCTCAAATCGTAATCTTCTGGATTCTTCAACCCCTCTAGTTTTGTCTTCCTAAACTTATCTCACTGAATCATACTTCTTGAATAATATCTTCTAATCCTAATCTCTCCGATAACTTCTAATACCTTTACTACCTCTTCTACTATTTCGATTTGAATTGACAATTACACCTCTGTGCTGATGTGGTATGGCGACATGAACTGATGTACTTACGTGCGAAGTTCTATGGTGCATCTGACTGAGTGACTGACCATAATTCTGTAATGAAATAATCATACATCATTTCAACGTACAGTTACATCTCATGTATACAACATTGACAGAATAATTGAAATTCCAAGAGCTAGAAACAAGCGAATATGTAGTGAATAAATACTCATTCAAGGGTGAACCTTCTACCAGGAGATGCACCTTTTGTCTTAGAATATGCCGATGACTTAGTTATATTTTTTGAAGACGTTGACAAAATGCAAAGTGTTATGACTAGCCTAAGCAACAATGAAAGAATTTTCGGGATGCGGTTTTCCCCCTCAGAATTCAAAATGTTTATACAATCACAGACTGCCTCGACGAACAATGTTTTGCTGTGTGAAAGTAGGCTGGAATGAAGCTAGAGGCGACCAAACCAAAACATGGCATAATTACATGAAGTCACTGACAACTGGACTGAGTCATGCTAGTAGATGTAAGATATTTGGTTGGTATTTGCGAGATGAAAGTCACCAATGGTTAGAGACCTTGAATGACATGGCTCAGAATCGTTTGCAATTGTTCAGGTGCATCCACTCTTTGTGTTCTCTCAAATTCTAATCTTCTGAATTCCTCATCACCTCTGTCTTCTTCTTCCTAAAGTTATCGTACTAAATTATACTTCTCGAACAATACCTTCTTACCCTAATCTTCTTCATTACTGCTAATACTTTTCCTATCGCTACCAATGTGGAATTTGAACTGACAATCTCATCTCTGTTCCAATGTGGTATGGCAACTTGAACTTACGTACGTACGTATGTATGTATGTATGTACGAAGTTCTACGTTGTAACTGACTAACTAACCGAATAAGAATAAAATGAATACAACTCAGCCAATTAAAACAAGATAACTAATCTAGAAGACGCCATAATGTTATTAATTAAAAGAAAGACTTGAACAGAATTTAATGAGGTAATGCAGGAGTCTTTATTGTTAAGTCAAAGGAAGACAAACAACCATCTCGTTTTTGAACACAGGGGCCTCATAGAAATAACTTCAGTAAACTTCACAAGACTGAAGTTTGACTTAATGAATATTACTCTCCGAGTTACATTATGCGTGTTCGTGATGCAATCGGTCATTCCTTTTACTGCCTAAGTACCACAAATATGACAATGATGTTCATTGTGAATTTGATTTTGGATCTCAAAATAACTGTCAACAAACACTAAAGTCCTAATTTTCAATACAAATGTCAAGATACAGTTCTACTGTTTAGGGCAGAAAGTTGGAGAACTACAAAAGTCACCATCCACAAGATACAAGTGTTCTTGAACAGTTGTCTACTCAAAATACTTCGGATTCACTGACCTGACACCATCAACAACAACCTAATGTGGGTGACAACAAACCAGATTCCAGTGGACATATTAATCAGGAAAAAGCTCTGCAAGTGGATAAGACACACACTGCGAAAAGCACCAAAATGAGTCAGAAAACAAGCCCACACTTAGACCATTCAAGGTCAGAGGAAAAG